>JAODLL010078488.1:0-15884 GCA_026546735.1 Forbesichthys agassizii | reverse complement strand
AGCCTCTTCATCAGCACTACGTCACATAAGAGACCGTCTCTAGTCTCAGCCTCTTCATCAGCACTACGTCACATAAGTGACTGTCTCTAGTCTCAGCCTCTTCATCAGCACTATGTCACCTAGGAGACTGACTCTAGTCTCAGCCTCTTCATCATAACTACGTCTGATAGATAGGCCCCTGTAAGCTTGACAACACTATCAGAAAGTGGGGTAGTAGATTTTCATTGGCTCTTAGCATTGTCTTTCACAAGTCTGTATACGTAATTCCAGCATGATGCTATTATAATACTTAATTTATTCAATTTTGTTTTTCCCGTTTGTTTTAAGGAGTAACCCTAGCCTACTTTTCCCCATAACTAATTCCTCATTGTCGGTGTACCAATGAGCACGCATTAAGGGTAGTAAATGCTTACTAATCAGCACAGCCATATATGAACTTGCTCATTCAAGGTCTAATCAGAACCCTTCTTGTGCTTATGAACCTTGGTTACCGTGAGCTGGATCATCCTCCTCGTACAGACTGGTCTTGCCACCCTCTCTCCCCATAATGGTCTCCTCTGACGCCCGCAGATTCCCAAACAGGAAGTAGGTGGTCATCTGACCTTTGCCCTTCACCTCGATCTGCCCGCGCTCCCGTATGTCAAAACCTGCGTCCTTCAACACACTGAAAGACAGACAGGCAGGGGAGTTTGTTAACACGTGTTATTGTTTACAGTATGCGTGCTTGTGCATGTGGCCGTGCGCTCTGGCGCAGACTCACACATGCATGCAGGTGTTAACAACCTCCCTGCTGGCGGGCAGGTGTGGCCCACGACAATAACACACTAGGAGACCAAACAACAAGCTTCTGTCATACACACACACTCACAGACTGACAGACACTCACATGCACACACGTACACGCACACATACACGCACAACTCATGCACACACACACTTACAGTCTGACAGACACTCGCACAGACAGACGGACCACCCCCCCACCTGTGTGTGAAGGGGCTGATGTGGATGTGGTCTGGGACCCCGTGGCTCTCCATCCTGGAGGCGGTGTTGACCGTGTCCCCAAACAGGCAGTATCGGGGCATCTTCTCCCCCACCACCCCAGCCAGCACCGGGCCTGTGTGGAGGCCCACGCGGATCTGAAGCACGCGCACATACACACACACGTACGCACACGTGCACACGCAATGTATTCTTTTTTTAAATCAAGTTCAAATATCAACTATCTTTCCACAGGATCCACTGACTCTTTAAGCCAGGTTCTATCACTGGAGACACAGACTGGGCCCATCAACCGCCCCATCCAAGACATGGCGCTATGATTGACCATAATGTGATTATGTACAAATCCATGACCATATATGGTCGTATCACATCTTTATGCGTATTTGCACATTCACCTGTATGGGATTTCCCGTAATGGGATTGGTGACCTCTCTGGCCGCGATTCTCATGCCCAGGGCAAAGTTGGCCACCCGTTGGGCATGGCTACGGGTGGGCACAGGGACGCCCCCGACCACCATGTACGCATCACCGATTGTCTCCACCTGAAACAGACAGAGATAACACTATACACTTCACCTACTGTATCTGTCTGTTAAAAATAAATGAACCCACAGCCCCAAATCTCTAGCCTCCTGAGACCGGCCTGATACTGTGAGCTCCAGTTTCATTTCAGCGCAAGAATCAGTCTGGAGCCCCTCCATTCAAAAGTGTTTGTCACGAAGGAGGTTCTGATACATGTCAATCAAACTTCCTTACATATGATTGGACTACAGAGCGCCGGGTGACGGACATTTTTGCATTGAGGGGTTCCAAACTCAAAATGTTGAGTCACTTTGTCAGCTCCAGGAAGCAGTCCCCTTAAACCTGCTTATGAGACATCCAAGGAATATAGTGAATCTAGTATCACGATTTAAAGGTAGAGTCAGCGATGTTGGCGAAAGATTGTTGATATTTGAATTCAATCAAAACAAAACACCTCTCCCTTTATTACCATAGAAACTCCACCCCCCAACACATTACACACGCACTGACTGCCATGGCTAGGATATTGTTGTATGGTGCGGTCTGCACCACTTTGTTTGTGTTCCCATTTACAGAGCCGAGAAATGACAGCAGAGATACTCTCTGAATTTGACAAAAAGTGTATTATCTTACAATCTAGAGGCCACTTTTAAACCTTTTGTGGTCAGGGTGTATCTCTGTTTTAAAGTCAGTTAGTTTTTCTATAGAACGCTTGCTAACTTTTAGCTCAAATCAATACAGTATCCCTCTGTGGCACCCCCCCCCCCCACACACACACACATTGAAACGCATTGTGAAGCAAAGCGCAGTACTGCGGCTTTGTTGTTGTGAGCGGTGTTCGCCACTTTGTTTATGTTCCTATTTACGGAGCCAGGGCCGGATTATTTTTTCCACACGCACAGAGACCGTTAAGATAGCGAAATGTGAGGAGAATTTGACAAAAAGTGTATTATCTTACAATTAGCTTGCAATAGCCGACTACACCTTTAAACCCCGCATTTGAGATTAAAACTACTTTCAGCTACCTTGTAGACGTCGTGCACGCTGGTGAGGCGGTCGAACCTGGAGTACATGCTGTTGAGCATGTGCACGATGTGGATGGGCTCGCAGGCCGCACAGATGTTGGTGAAGGTCACCACGTCGCTGAACAGGACGGTGCACACCTCGAACTCGCCTGCACCAATCAGAGGGCAGAACATAGGCCGGTGTGGTGCAAGGTGCAAAGGGTGGGGAAGGCAACAAGCCACTGCTATAGACACACAGACAGAGAAACAGACACACAGACAGACAGACAGAAAGACAGACAGACAGCCCACCTGCCTCCACACTCTTCCCCTCCTTGAGCTGATTGGCTACGTGGCGAGGCAGCATTGCGTACAGCAGAGTCTCCGTCTTCTTCTTCTCAACCTCTAGGTGGCGTGACAGGATCCTCAGCTCCTCCTGAGAATAGCACACACACACACACAACTTGCTATTGCATGTTGACTGCGTCGGCCTCCACAGCAAAATGCCGTCGGTGACACGCCCGCTTAAGAGACTAGAAATGTCGCTCCAGCTCGTTTTTATTCAAATCTCTTTGTATGTGTATTTTAAATGGCGCCTCCGTGACCTTCTTCCGTTCCAGCTGGTTGCTGAGCTCCATCTCAGCCAGACGCTGCTGGTTCAACAGGATGAGGTCGCGGGTGGTGTCATGTTGCGCAATGTCCGCCAGGTGGAGCCCTTTCTCCTGCAGCTCCTGAAGGCTGCGCAGCTTCGGGGAGCAGATGTACAGCATGCAGCCCAGAGACGGCATCCACATCATCTGGCCTGGCGGGGGAGAGAGAGAGCTCATGCCCTCGGCCTATGTGTTTGTCTAAAAGAAAATGGTCGCTGTTTTTCAGCATAGTAGGAAACTGAACCCATAGATGTATTTCTTTCATATAAACTTATTTGTTGCTTTCTGACTGACTGACTGACTGACCTTGTTAAAAAGTGTTCTAAAGTAGTGGTGGTAATGCACCATGTAGAAAGTAAGTGGTGGCATTGTACCAATAGTATTGGATCCCAACTTCTGTGGAGTTTCAGGGAGGAAAATTGCATGCTAAATCATGTATAGGCCTATGGTGTTGGCTCATGCCCTCGGCCAATTGCCTAGTTATAACCAGGGAGTCCCTTGAGATTAAAATAATATTTTCCAAGGGACGACTTGGCTAAGATTAGCCTCGCGATGCTAATCAGTTTAATTTTGCCGCGAGTCAGCCTGGAAAGACCAGAAATCAGTCTGAATGTGTCCGAGCAGCAACTGACTAATATTGATAGCTATAAGTGCCGTGCATGGTTTAGGTGTGCGATGTAAAGTCTATAGGTTTAGGTTCATTCAATCAATTGACAAGTATTTCTTTTAAAGTGACCGCCCTTTTCAAACATTTGTTTCGATGGTCGGCTTTCCAGATGGAGCTAACCCATCTGGCATGTCAGGTACCGTTAGGCCAAGATAGCACACCATTACAAAGTGAACACATAAACAAAAGGGAACACATTACAGACAAGGGATAACATAAGCTTTTTACAACATCCATCTTAGGGACAACATGAACTTGTTACAACATCCATCTTAGGGACAACATAAACTTGTTACAACATCCATCTTAGGGACAACATAAGCTTGTTACAACATCCATCTTAGGGACAACATAAACTTGTTACAACATCCATCTTAGGGACAACATAAACTTGTTACAACATCCATCTTAGGGACAACATAATCTTGTTACAACATCCATCTTAGGGACAACAATTACACCCCTTCAATCACACGGTTAACCTCTACCCTTGCGCTACTACCTCTTAGGTTGAGCATGGTGTGTTGGCTTTGGGGGACCATCTCTCTGCGGGTCTTGAGGACAAACTGACTGTTGATGAACTTCCTGATGCTGTCGATGGTAAAAGTCACCTGTGGTGGAAGAGGAAGGAGTTTTCAATGTGTCACACCTGTTGAATGTGTAGGGGAAACGTGGCGGATATGGCTCATTCTGTTGCAGCAAATACCTCTGGGTGTACGATGGTGAAATATTGGTCCAGTCTGATGTCGGTAGTCTGCAGTCCTGGAACAAACTTCTGAATGTTTACACCTGTCTGTTTCACCTTCAGCTGAACACAGGGGAAGGGGAGAGAGAGAGAGAGAGAGAAACTTGTACAGTAGATTCAAACATTACTATTACATTCATAATAGCTGCTAAATGTGCATTTATGAACAATTTTGAGATTACAGTTTTAAGAATTCTTTTTTTTTTTAATAGCCTACCAAATGTATAATATTTTGTACCATTAAGGCAAAGGGAAGCAATTGGAAATATATGATTTCATAAGACACTGAGGAGAGAAGCTTACATCTTTGTCAAAGACGATATGGAAAGGAAAAGCATTGCAGAAAGATGTCTCCTCCATCCACAACTTGTCAGGATAACATGGTGTGAAGTTGCTTTGGAGGTTGCCTGTGGGAGTTGAAAACAAACGCACCCTTACAGGTGTGTGAATACCACGAGTCTGCTGCCAGGCGAGTTTGTATTGGTTTGTACTCAGGCACTGCATGGTCAGCTACAAGGAAAGACCGCGCTTGACATTGAATTCGTATTGGTTTCCTCAACCAGGGATTTGCAAAGAGTAGGTCAGTGAGAGACATAGGTTTTGGAAGTTAAGTTGTTCATCGTGTGTTTCTGTTTTAAAATGGTGGTCGTGGTAGTTTATATTTACACTATTATTATGCCATCGCTCAGACCTTTTCCCACCAACACCACAGCTCGGACCAACTGCCAGGGACTCCTTTTCCCAGCCAGTCGACTGGCAGGCAGGGAGGCGTACCGTTCCGTCATTTTGCGCAATGTCTCCTCCTGCTGGTGCTTTTTGGAAAAACAAGGGGCTGTGAATAAGCCACACGCACACGTCGCACAAACACGCACGCACACACGCACACACCTCATCACGTGCACGCTTGGTGTCTCTGGTCGTCGCTCTGCGCGTCTGCGTGACCACGAACACCACATGCTCTTTCTTGCCTGTGCGCTCGTCTTCCTCTGACTGGTTGAGGATGGACATGCTCACCTCGCTGTCGAAGAAGTCCTTGGCCACCGCCTCAATGATACCTGCAGCCGGGAGGCAACAACAGCTGTGATTGGCTGTGTTCATCAACGGACGCAGCGACTTTTAAATGCATTAAAGGTACCTACAGTTTAGTACAAAAAAACATGTACGCCGTTTTACCCGGTACAATATGATAAAGTCCCTTGCGGTCCGAATAGTAGTGAAGTAGCATCCTGCCATCTTCACTCTTTTCTACGCGGAAAGATGGTGCATTCATCGCCTGGTGAACAGAAATAACGGGCGGGTTTGTTTTCAGAATGTTTCCACAAATGTGTAAAACCCTTTCCTCTCTTATCCATTCTGTTTTCTTGACACATGTAGAGTAACGTCACACAGTAAAAATGGAAAAATCTTGGTACTTTCATCCACTGAAAGACATTTCAAGTTCTTATAATAATAATACTGTAAGCATTGTTGTTGTAGTTACCAAAACTAACAAACTGGCTTGTTTTTTGGATTTCACAAAATACATTTTGTAATTATATTCACACACACACACACACACCTCATAAGACAAAGCCAGGTAGCTGTGCAGAGCATCCAGATTCTCTATAAACTCTGCCAGGTTGCCCCCCAGGGTCCTCAGCATGGTGTCGTACCCCGCCTGCTTGCAGAAGGAGAAGAAGTGCTCTCCAAACAGCTTCAGCACCACCTCCGAGGACACGTCTGAAAGAGACACAGAGACCCAACGCGACACGGCGTCTGAGACCACAGATGCTAGGGAGGGGGACACACACACACACACACACATTAAACTATACATAAAGAAACATACTGAGCATAGCACAGGCCTCTTGGACCAGACGGAGGGTCACGAGGTCATCGTACACCTCATAGGTCATGAAGGTATCTTGGACCTCTGCTAAGGAACTACACACACACACACACACACACACACACACGGGAATCACGCACAAGCTCATTACGATGCATATTGTGACATAACTTTGTTAAGAATAGTTTTGCATTGATGGATGAACTTATGTGTGCTTGCGTGATGTCAATTATTGGACAAATATAATGCACATTGTCAGGTAACAGTTTTAACTAGGGGTGCACAATATATCGACTCCGTATCGTTATCGCAATATCACGATGCGCAAAATCCTATAGAAAATGTTACAGGAAATGCAATAGGTTTATTTTGTGGAGAGATGCATTTACCCATAACCTTTTTGTTTTTACTTATGTTTAAAAATATCTAAATGAAAATCAATATTGCAAATTTCATTATGATCAATATTGCAATATCACATTTGAACAATAGTGTGCAACCCTAATTTGAACTGATTTACTTTTTTCTTACATACAAATCTATAGATCACACTGATATATTAAACTACTGGTAGAACACACACCATCAAAGCAACCCTAGATGTGAGCACAGATAACATTTTGCACTAGCCGTGAGGCACGCATGTTTTTACAGACCTTAGCTTCTCCCATGCCTCTTCACCAAACTTCTCAGTCACCAGAGACTTGAGGCAGGTGTTGATGAAACCGTACTACAGAGGATACAACACACATTCAATTTTCAACAATAGGTATGTTTATGAAAATATATACCATTTCCTTATTTTATCTTCATAAAAGCTTATATTGAAAAATCCATAGACTAAATTGTATGTTTATGCACACACTAACCACTCGACTTTCAAACAAACAAGTTAAATAGAATACCTCATGTCATCATATAAACATTTATATCAATATATATATATCAATATATAATTTATATATATCAATTATATATATCATTTATATCAATATATAATACGTATTTTTATATATCTACTATATATATAATCAAATATGATTTATCTGACATGTCTAGTATACAGGATTCAAGTATAATTTACTCACCATTCTCTTGATGTTCGCAGAGTCCCTTATGTTTATATTGATGCTGTTTACCTGTTAGAATGTTGTTCCTGAACTGACCTGCCTAGCTCTGAGCTCTCACTTTCTACTCTTTAATGACACACACACACACACACACCCCCCCCCCCCCCACACACACACACTTATAACTTATTATAATAAACAGCATTCATGTGTAAATAGTAGCCTACCAGTTAATTAATATGGATATTAGTGCATTCTGCAGTTCATTGTAGTCTTCTTCCAGCCTGACAATAACACAAATAATTCTACAGTAAGTCTTTTTTTTTCTTCTTTCATTTATTTCAGCATCTCATATTCACAACATACAGCAACAGTCTGAGAACATTGCAGACGTCCTGTTCCCTTGTGAACGGGTACAGAAGAATACAGTCCATTGTATCAGCCTGTATGGGATTAATGTTGAAGCTCTGGCACTGACCGCACAATAACGAACGCAAAACAAAATGTGTCCTGCACGAGGTCTGAGGTATTCATGAATACATTTAAACTTTAAGGACATGTCAAATGCATTCTGGACTCAGGTCGTGTAAGAACAGTTTTATTGCGCTACGCCAAACATAAATCAGACACCAAAGAACAGTTATTAGGAAGTGGAGGCATTTACCTCCCCCTTGTGGAACATATATGTAATTGCAGATAGATTACAACTGAATATTCCAACAAACAACAAAGAAATTAAAATAAAAAATCAAGTTTTACTAAACATTATGGGAATGTTTTCAATGTTAAAATGAACCATATTGTCATTTAGACAATCACATTTGCAGATGAAATTCCCCAAAAATGTCAAATGAAACGTAGAAGGAGGATTCATTTATTGTGAAAATCAAAATGGATGAAGTTGAAGACACTGTCCCAGTGTTGCAGCAACAGCAAAAGCCGAGCACATAGACCTCGGTCGATAAATAAAGCTATTTGTGCCTAAAACTAAACCACTAATCTTGTGACGGATGTATACAGTGCGGACTTTGCTACGTTATTTCCCCATTAAAATGTTATACAGCATTTTAAAACAATTGTACACATTTGTTTATTTTCACATCTGGATGTTTTTTTTTATACCCTGAAAAGGTGGAAATTGAGTTGGCTACATATTAAAAAAGTAAATCAATGCAAAGGCCATATATTCAACAATGTGACTAAACCGTGTGAAGACCCTAGGCAGATAATTAAGACACAGTCTTACCACTTGTAAAGCACTTAAAGGTAACGGCACTATGCGTCACGCGTCTAACCTAGCAAGCGGTCGCTCCCAGAGAGACATTCACAGTGCTCGTGTGCGGAGAAATTAGACATGCTAGCCCTTCTTAAGGCGCGTCGACGCACGCCAGAGTTTTAGAACTAGTTCTGTTTAAACGGGGCAGCGTTTACACCAAGGTTCGGAACGCGGTTCTATTTCTTGGGCATCAAGCCATGAACACGCATTGAATATCTGCAGGTTTCTGAGCTCCTCTGTCAGAAGTTTATATAATGCCACAGCAAAGCTTTAAATATCGTTTTAAAAGTCAGACTGTTTGTATACTTCACTCTACCAGCAGTATATGTCAGTGCGCTGGATAACATTTTCAGTGCAGCGGATATACAAAATATTTCAACAGTGAAGTCAGCTGTAGCTCAATCAACCTTAAAGCCTGTTGATCGTCTTCCCTCCCGAGCAGTGCTTGGCCACGCATCACGCCAACAGTCTTAAACGTTGTTACCGCGGTAAACGCAGTGTCAAACAGCAGCACAACACAGCCCGCCCTCCCGCCTTCCGAGTGATACCGGCTGTGGTCCAATCAGGTCTCCACCTTGCCGAGTGACACTGGCTGTGGTCCAATCAGGTCTCCACCTTGCCGAAGGTGCCGTCCGGCGGCCGGTAGTGTCGCGGGAAAGCCTTGAGCTGCAGGGAGTGGAAGGCGTACTTCCTGCAGCCCACGTTCTTCACCGTGTTCTCGCGCCTGCAGCCCTCACTGGTGGAGGGGGGGGAGACATGGGGGGGACAGAGGTGGGGGAGAGAGAGAGAGAGAGAGAGATAGACAGAGGGATAGAGAAAAAAGAGAGAAACAGATGGGAGAGAGGAAGATAGAGAGACAGAAAGGGAGAGAAAGAGACCACAAGAGGGGGAGAAAGAAGGAAAGAAAGAGAGACAGACAGACAGAGAATTCAAAGCCAGAACAGAGAAAAATGGCTGGTGTTAAACTAATAAGACAAAACAAAATGTCAGGAAAATTAAAAGACAGGTTTGATAATGTGTAACCATGTGGATGGACTGATGGACGTATTGATGGATGGGATATAAAGGGAAAGAGGTCAAACCCCTTCAAACTTGATAGTTACTGCTCTATTATATACATCATACATATAACAAAGGTTGCCTCTACATAGTGCTAAGCCTGTCTGCTTCCAGGAACCAGAGCAACAGCCTAGATGAACATGCGGTGATCTGTGGATAGCAGAGAAACTGTCCAGACCGCAGAAAAGCTATAAACACAGCAGGTAGAAAAAAAAACATTTATTGAAGTGCAAGCCTGGTTTTTAAGAGTCTGTTTGCAGATTTTCCAACACGTTAAATATGAAATGTGACACAAGACACATGGTTTAAAATAATTATTTGCAGGTTATTGTTGGTTGAGAGGAAAAGCACAGTTGTTAAATGTCAAAATGTTTAACCCACAAGTGTACTGACCTGGAAACAGTTTGGGGAACTTCCCACTGATAGTTAAGCTTTCTTTAAAAACAGTACTACCGTAGAAACAGAGCATAATGTGACGCAGATGACAAATCGGGTTGGATAGCAACTGTAATCAAACGCAAGTTTCAGTTCAGTCACATGAACGTGGGGCGGTAAATCAGGATCGGACAGGCGGATCAACAGTAGTTTCTGAACAAAGAACAACCATGGCGGAAAGTTTCAAAGAGAAGTTCGCAGAGCTAGTTTATAATTACCTAACATCTATATGATGTCTCCATGCCGCTTTACATTATTTATGTTGGCTGTTGTTGTGGAAATTCGAAGGTAGTCAAGGAAAATACACTGGTTTCAGCCAGGAATGATTCGGCCCTGATCTGCCCCCTACAAAAGCAAGTATATCGGGGCCTTCGGCATTATCTTGGCCAGACTGTATGTGGTTCATGGGTTTGCCATCTACAGCACAAAGCACAACTAATCTACACTAAAGTAACTGTTTCCAAGTCAGTGCTAAAATCCGCTAACCCCCAGAAGACATTTACACATCCACTGTATAAAGTCATTCCTGATCCTGTAGATCAACGTGTACACATCACGTTGATATTACGCTGATTACAGAAGATATGTGTGGCAGTAACCACTGACCAGAGGCCACGTCCACTTTCATATTTCAAAATGACGACACCCGCTTTCTTGTAAAGTGACAACAGCAAGGAAATTTGACGCAAGCATCATATATTATGTATACTTTGTTTTTAAATAAATAGATTCAGCAAAAATAGCATTTTGACATACAAGCAATTGAGTTAATTTACAACAGTATAAATATATCATCTGATCCAATATCCCTTAATATATGTATTAAACCAAAAGTAAAGTAAATGGTTTAAAGCAAATTAATATCCCTTAATATAATATATATATATTAAACCAAATGTAAAGTAAATGGTTTAAAGGAAATTAATATCCCTTAATATATGTATTAAATCAAATGTAAAGTAAATGGATTAATAATATCCCTTAATATAATATATGTATTAAACCAAATGTAAAGTAAATGGTTTAAAGCAAATTAATATCCCTTAATATAATATATGTATTTAACCAAATGTAAAGTAAATTAATATCCCTTAATATATGTATTAAACCAAATGTAAAGTAAATGGTTTAAAGCAAATTAATATCCCTTAATATAATATATGTATTAAACCAAATGTAAAGTACATGGTTTAAAGCAAATTAATATCCCTTACTTAATATAATATATGTATTAAACCAAATGTAAAGTAAATTAATATCCCTTAATATAATATATGTATTAAACCAAATGTAAAGTAAATGGTTTAAGGCAAATTAATATGAGGGCTTTGTTGTATGGTGAAAAATATAAGCCCTAACAAAGCCTCTTGGAATATATTCATATTAGTCCCCTAACCCTAGTCATTAATATTAGCAGTAGTTTAAAGTAGCCTAAAATATGTTTATATATTGCTGCAAGCAGATCTACTCTTGAAACAACAATGCTTTTAGCAAAATATGTATTTAAAATCACAAATATTTTCCTCTATTCTCACAGTAGTGCTTCTTGATGCTGCAGTACCATTCCACGCCAGCTGGTGGAGCTAACGCTACACTTGCAGTTGTGAAAACGTACATTACAATAATATTGATAAGCATCTGCTGTCACTAGAGGATTCTCATTGGGAAATAGAGGTAGTTCTAAAAGGGAGAATAAACAAATATCACTATATTCCTGATGCAAACAAACAAGTAATACATAAACAGAGAAGTTCAGCATCTACTGTACATGTATTTATAAAGAAAACAGACAAAAATAAATATTTCAAATTATGGTATTTACTCTGGTAATATGAAACACTGCCTATGTATTCATCTTTTGGTTCATATCGCCGACTGATATTTCACCTGTCAATTCTACTAGTCGTTGAATTTCACCGACGTTCTGCTAGTCTCTTCCAGTGTGTCTGGGGTTTAAGAGATCTGTGCTAATTACGCCTACTAAGATGAGTGTGCACTGTACGCATAATATTAATGCAGCAAGCGTGATAAAGGGCCCACACGCAAAATAAGGTCAATCTCAGCAATAGAGCGAACCCAAGTCCCGCCCCTTTTTGCCTGTCCTCTCATAACAGGAGCATGTCACCGACAGAAACGCCTTCAACTCTGTTTCCCCGTTATAACCTACTATGCTGTTTTGTAACTAGGTTAAACAGGTGAAATGGGCGGGGCTTGGGATTGGTCGGTCGTACCGATTTCTTGAATAGGTCATTCTAAACGAGACATTTTTATAAACATTGTGACCACACACATTGTGCCTACTACTCTACACCTCTAGGTAGCCTCAGGTGTTTTACAGACTATCCAGTCCAGCTCTGTAGTTTGAATCTGAATAAAGGCGTAATCAGCCCTGAACCCTAGCAGTGTCAGAGATGACCAATACCTCACACTGTGGTCTTCTACAAGGTGACTGAGACTTCATTCCGATACTGATCGTCTGCAGCAATGCATTATTGATTGTTGCGCATATGCCGAAATAAACATCTCGTAGTTATCATTGAATGATGTCACACATGCACACACACGCGCGCGCGCACGCACGCACACACACACACACACACTAGGAAGCACAAGGAAAAGTGCTATCTTAGTTAAAACCATCCTTATTTAGCAAGTTGCCTGGAAATCCTGGAAACTCTCAACTGAGCAGTTTGTCATTTTGCTGGCGAACCACTGACCAATCAGAATCTGGATGTGTAGTTTGAATTAATTCACGATGGTCCAGTCACGTGAAAACGATTTTGATTGACATGCATTGGAACTGCACTGATATTGGAGCAAATTGACAAGGAGGATGGTTAAAACTGGCTATGAAAGTGCAAAACTAAGAAAGAAACAAAACTATGTCTCTCTTTCCCAAAAAGTACTGCACTAGGTCTATTGCAAAACTGACTGACAAATTAAATATTCATTAATAACATAAAATTGTACTGGAAGAACTTTCAATAAACTTGCCTCGGTGTGTGAAATACTTTCACCACATTCAAGAACATTGGGATTGACACATCTTATTTGTCTTAGCATTAAGGCTGAGGATTTACATTGTCAAATAAATCCTTGCCTCACAAGCTTTGTAAAGAGCCTTAAAAATCCTGAACAATCTATTTGGCACAATCATACAAACAATACTTAACCCTCACTTATTCCACATATAAGATAAGAAACTGGGGGGAGAAAATCCTCCACATAACTGACCCTATAAAGCTAAACCTTATACTCTATAATAGGAACTGCCAGCAATTGTATGGATTACAACAATAAGTTAACGTGTCAACGTAAACAAATATTTATCGTTGATAAATGCTCCATGGTGTGCAAGACCACTGTAATGCATAATAAAACATTTCCCCTGAATATCCTGCGATCATACATTCTAAAATGAGCCCTACCTCCTATAAACAGCATAAGCGTCAACATTTCTAATGAGAGAGAATTTGTGATTCAGATGGATCGGGTCAAATCTGCTATGGCTGGCAGAGTAAGGAACCCATCTATGAAGCACCTACAAAATGGGCAAACCTTCCAGTCCTTAAGCAAACACTCCATTACCACTCTACAGTGCATCATTGTCATTGTTAATAGGGAACAGATGTACAGGGAACTGATATAAGAACATACTGTTAAGTTATGCTGCCTCACTCCACATCTAAAATGATCACACGTTTCATTTTAGTGATATACCGCTGAACATTAATCTCCTTAGTGCTACTGGAAATATCTGGCTGAATGTAAACGCAGTTAACACGACGTAGCGCTATTACGCAAACGAGACTCAGAACTGCTGGAAAAGTGCATTCTCTCAAAAGGAACCATTGTCTGTCCGACTTTTCTATACAAGTAGGAAGTCTCCAATCAAATAGGCAGCAAACTATTACACCCAAAGGCAAATAGATTTAGTCATAAAAACAATGCTACCTTCCACCCTTTTTCCCACCGTGTAAGGTGCAGCAGTGTTTCCCAACTCTGGTCCTCGGGGAACACTGCCCTGCATGCTTTAGATGTCTCCCTGCTCCAACACAGCTGATTCAAATGAATGGGTCGTTATCAGGATTCTAACGACCCATTCATTTGAATCAGCTGTGTTGGAGCAAGGCAACATCTTAAACATGCAGGGCAGTGTTCCCGGAGGACCAGGGTTGGGAAACACTGAGGTACGGTATGTGCACGTCTATGGAAGATATGGAAGCTGATATCGTGTATATTGCACAAATGGATAACACGCTGGCACAACACAGTGCAAAGCTAGAGGTATACATTTCAGCCATTACATCATAGGAGTAGCAATATTATTTAACCATTGTCTGGGGGAAGAAAAAAAAAATCAGTATCTTTACATATTCACATTAAATAAGAGATTCACTTCTGCTCACACGATGTTTCACAAATCTACGAAACGGTCTCTGTGACCAGTGCCTCTATCTGCACTGTTGCCGGGGAAACACGCGCAGTCACACTGTTGTAAGTAGGGCAGGGTATACGCTAACGACGCGATGTGGCCATCAAAGGGACACCACTTTGTTGTGTCCCAGCGCCCGCTCGCTCACTGTTTGTTTGAAACACAGGCATCGCAGAGAACGTTGTAAGCCTCAAAATGACAACTTTCTGCAACAGTAGATTTAACCACATTTCTGAACAGAAAACCAAGGTGTGTACCTTTAACACTGCGTGCCTTGGTTCAACTTGAGTCAGCTGTCAAGGTGGCTGTCGATTGGCAGAGGAAGCTAGCAATCGGTTAACAACCAACTTTTACTTATTTGGAAATTATTTTTTCCAAATGTAGAGGTTTTATTTTTACTGTTTCGGTTGACATGTAGATGCCAGGGTGTCGGTTGATGCGGTGTCTCAAGATGAGCCTCAACCCTCAACGACACAAGCAGAATCAACAGGTTCAGTTCAGTGTATCTGCCTTCAGTTGGCTGTTTCCACCCCCCCACACCCATTCTGGAACTGAAAACACCAGACTGAACCCTGTACACACCGTGGAGTTTACTGACTGCCTGGTGCCTCCCTTGGGGTGGGAAAGTGTTGCCCAGGTGACCGGATAACACCCGAATAGACGTGAATGTCATAAACAGTGATAGTCATACATAGTAGGCTCGCTCGTCAACTGACATATGGGGTCAGTACATGTAAACTGCCCTCAGTTGGGGGGTGGGTGAGGTGTAAACTTATTTAACTTAAAACCCAAGTAATAAAATAAAAAAATAAAAAATAACTGTCCCTTTTATTTGAACAGGGGGGGGGGGGCGTCATTGCCGTGGGCCGCCACTAGGGGGCGACGCTCAGCTGCAGCGCAGCCGCGCGAGGAAGTAGGCGACGCTGAGGAAGAGCCACACCACCAGCAGGCTGGGGCTGAGGGCCAGCAGGGGCAGGGAGTACAGCAGGCTGGGGTCCAGACGCATGTCGCGCACCGGCAGCAGGCCACACAGGTTCTTCTGGATCACCCCCTCCCTCGTCCCCACGCTAGGAGGGGAGGGGGTGGGGTAGGGTGTGAGGAGGGGAGGGAGGGGAGGCGGTGGTGGGGTGGTTGTGGGGAAGAGGGAGAGGGAGGGGGGGAGGGTGGGTGGATGAATCTGCGGCAGTG
>JAODLL010078477.1:0-15884 GCA_026546735.1 Forbesichthys agassizii | reverse complement strand
TCTCTCTCTCTCTCTCTCTCTCTCTCTCTCTCTCTCTCTCTCTCTCTCTCTCTCTCTCTCTCTCTCTCTGAGAGATGTTTGTGTTTTACTTGGGAGCCCGAACAGAAGTGGATTGACACACCTTGTTCTAGGAAGGCATGTGTTTATTTGTATAGTGTCAAACGGTTGGCATCGCCATGGGAACGAGGATCAGCTCTATGGCTACGTACCAGCTGTGCCTCCATCACTTGGCTTAGCGAAATCTGACGCTCCTCAATAAGGCTGGCAAAATAAAACACGCTTAAAGCTGCTAGATGACGTCTCTGAATACCAAACAACCAATCAAAGCATAAAAGGAAAATAGATTATTTGGCACAAGGACATCTTAACAGAGTGGACGTATGGTTTGTGTCTAACCTGAATAGCATATTGTGTACCTGTTGAAAAGAGCTATGGAACAGCTCATAAACCCATGCAGACTTATTAGACATACGCTATTAGGACTCACAGGATTGGAACTAACACTATGACAAATCGTCTACCTCCGCTAGAGTAGGATTTTGGTTCAAAATGCTGTATGCCCAAGTGCATTCAGTGAATTCTTCTTTCATGCCATTAAAGGCAGACACAAAAAATGAAACGCTGCAATCACGTCAAGCCCATGGGACGTTTTCAGGGCTAGAATCGATCGTGTGGGGATGTTTTTTGAGATTGTAAAAATGAGCGCACCACACATATTAATTCATTAAGTGAATAAAGTGGGCTCTTAAAGCCACCATTAAACCCTGAACAGGCTAAAAGAAGCTCAGCTGTAACATGCATTTAACACCTGCTAAGCAATAAACATCCACAGAGCTTATAAAAGCTCTCCACACAGACATCCCCTTTGCTTTAAAATATGCTGCCTTGAGGTACACAGATAAAACCTATGTGCTTATTTACTGGTGTACTGGACAGCTTTGGCCCTATCCCATCGCAGTGGTATTAAGTTCACAATGACAAATGTATGTGAAAGGTGATAGCGAGTAATAATGTTGCTCTGATCCATTTATTTGGCACACGGTAGCAACACTTGCCAAGCGCTTGCCAAACCGCTACTGCCCTGATGCTTCCGATTATTAATGGCGAAGGGCTGACGAAAATGGTGGCCGCCACTGGGGACACATAAAGAACAGCCAGGGGGACAGTGAGACCCCAACCCAGCGGGCGAAGCGTCCAGAGAAATATTTGGCCGCTACAATCTGTATGGAGGCCAGCTCCCCCTGACGCCTGGATCCACAGTAAATACACACCGGCTGTGTTCCCGGCAGTCGTTTGCTCCGAAGCCTTAATTTTTCCTTTGAAAGGCAATCAGCAAATTTTGCACTCAATTACATGGCGGGAGCTGTGTTGCCGAGCCAAGAGCGCCAGAGGCTCATGGAGGGAAGGTCAGCGAGGAGAGCGGACAGGAAAATAAATGGGAGGACACAAGGTTGGAGGTGGGGGAGTAATAGGTTGCTTGGCCGCATAAGTTGCTATTGTTCTCGACACGGGCGCAAGAATGTGGGGCTCCCTTTAATCGTTCTGCTCCTCCCGCCGGGACTTGGATGCAACAATCAAAAGGCTCGGATAACCACTTGGAGTCTCCCCGCGCTCCCTCTCCATCACTACACCTCCCTCTCTGGACCTTTTCCATTTTTTTTATTTCCTCACTTGAACTTGGCTGGCTATGAAGAGCTCCCTGTGATAGGAGCGGCTCCACACAGTGACATACAAAGTCTTCTGGCGCCTGCACAATCCCAAAGTCTTACCCCATAGGGAGTGTAGAGAGCGGTGTGAGGCTAGCTGTCCCAAAGGGGGAGGTGTAGGGACAGGTGGGAGAGATACAGGAGGCACATTCGCATTTCAAACCATGACATGTAGTCCACCATGAACAAATCGCGGCGTGTAGCTTTAAAATTGACCCAACAGCAGTCTATTCTCGTCATGTGTCCCATATCTGTGCAATAGGTAAAAGTGAGAGAAACACATGCTAACACATGCCTTCTTAATGTTTAACCAACCCATCCGGTCACAACAGTTGAAGAGGAGGAATCACACGCATGCTTAAAGACCATCGAGCTTACCGTTATATTATTATGACAGAGAAGCACTATTTAAGTCACCTGTCAGTAACTGAGACTATAAGGACATATTCCTTAAAGACGGAAAACTCCTTGACAGGGAAAAGGAAACCACATTTCGCTCCTTTCACAGACTATGTCGATATACACATGATGGCCTTTTCAGTTGGAAAGTCATATGATCTTTGCACATCTGCTGAATCCCTTGGCCCCTGTCTTGGTCTCTGCCTTGGCCCCTCCTGGCTCAGTGCTCATCTCTGAGGCACATAGCGGCCCCTGTAATGCCCCCCGCAGTAACACTTTTACTTCAAAGACACTACGGAGGCATGGCAGGTTTTAGGGGTGAGTAAACACAGCATCCCTACGTCACTGCCCTGTTGACATAGTGCTGAGAACACAACGGTGTTGTTGGTCTAATATCCCATTACAAAATGTAACAGAAACAAATGGAAGACATGATTTATACATTAGTCTGTCTGATATCTGGATTACAGTCATGTCTAACTAAATATTTCCTACGTTGGAAGTCATGAAATTAAAATTAAAATCAAATGAAGTTACATTAGGAAAGTCTACAGGTTGGGCATCAAACCGTCAGCACTAGACAGTACAGTAACATATATTTGTCCACAAAAGAACAGAAATACAGTAAAACATAAGATACTGTACAATACCAGAATTATAAGCAGTGCCACCAGTAGTCTATAAGCACAACAGGGCTGCTCCATAGCTCTTCCAACGGTCCAATCTGATCTTTCCAGGTCTGTGAGTTCCCGTGCACGTATGAGCTATGCTCTCTCCCTCTGTGTACCCCGCCTGCCTGCAAGCTCTCCTCTGACTCGCTCGCTTTCTTGCTTTAGGACTAGTTTATGAGAGGGAGGAGAAAATTGACGGTGTGTTTGTGTGTGTGTGTGGGGGGGGATTGGGGGGGGGCAAGACCCACGAGTCTTCAGGTCTGGTACACCAGCCAATCAATAAATGGGCCTCAGCAGTCAAGCATGCTAGTTCAAACCAGGAGCTGGTGAGCTGCAGCTTCACAGCTTCACAGCTTCACACGTGCGTGTGTGTGTGGGTGCGTGAGTGCTGTCTTGTGGTGAGCAGCGGAGCATGTGTAAAAGCTGTCAGCCAACAGATGTTGACTACATTTAGGTTAGTTGTTCATTCTCCATTAGTTTACTGTTGCCTCACATTCTCTGTCTCCTAACCTATAGTGGATTTCTGCCTCTCATAAATACTTTACAGTGCTACTCCTTACCCATGAAGCTGTTTCTGGTTTGTTTCGAGATGATTTCTGGACGGCTCGGCGCTGCCTACTGCCAGATCTTGAAACGTCAAGATTTCTATACCACAAAAAAAAAAAATGGTACCCCGCTTTATGAATGTATTCTGTACATTACCATGTGTGAATGGACCAATAAATAGCCAACAGAAGCTTTAATGAACCCTGTAACTGTATATATACACATACACTATTTATTCCATAATAATAATAACTAATAATAATAATCAAATGTATTGTAAACGTATTTATAATGGAAGACCAATTAAGTTACACACAGAAACAACATTTTTGGTGTCTAAATTGTGGTGAGACAAATAATGTATACTGTGTAGGTGTTCAACCTTGAAGTGGAACACACAGATGACTTATGCTGCATACTCGGACCTCGAAAGTTCTGACTTCCAAGGTATGCTTGAACGCAGCATTGTGCCCCTCCAATCACAACACTCTGAATCCAGCTTCCAATCAGGCTCACAAACTCACAAACTCCATAGTTGCTATCAGTTAAAGTCATGAGGAATGCGTGCTGCACTGCAAACAGCAACTGTAATCACAACATGAGACACCCCCGGACCTGGGTGTGACGTGGGCGTGACCTTGGTGTAACAAAAACAACTGGTTTTAATTGTTATAAGGGGTACAACTAGTTTCTGTCACAAAATGGAGGAGCATCCCTTTTAGATAACGTTATTATAAAATCCTCTCATAACACTCCCAGGTAATGCTCTGTAGCGGAATGTAAGCTCACATTATGAGATAAATTCATCTTATGTTGATAACTGTGGTGAAAACAGGCCTCAAGGTGTCTCAGAAAAGGAAATGGCGCTTCAGTTACCAAGGGCTTACTGGGCTGACATTAAGCTACGTTCAAGAGCCCGGATCCTCAGGTCCCACGAGGAGCCTTAAAACTGGCAGCCTCCCGCCACCCCCGCAAACGACACTGCGCTCTAGGCATGATTTACACCAAAGCCATTGTTTAAAAAGCTTTCCAGGCCCACGATAAAATGTTTTACCATTACAAGAACTTTATAGCCTGCAGGTAACAATCAATCACATTTTAACCCCCTCCCCGCGAAAACGTGGATTACAGTATTAAAATAACTACCTCCCTGACAATCGGACAAATCAGTTTCAACATTCGAATGGCAGTTTAAAGACAAATCTAATATTGTAAAGGAGACTGGTATGCACCGTTAATTATTAATTCATAATAATGTATATACTAATTTTGGACCACAGTATCAGGGCCAAAGTCTGTATTTAACTCACTGACCACTTAAAAGTACACATATTTGTTTGTGAATTGCTCTCATGGTTGAAACCAGCATCAACAACAACAAGGTTTTGATATGTGTGCCCCTACCACACCCTAGATCTGAGTGGAGGGTGCCAGTAGGCCGGGGGTAGAGCCGTTTGCCCGGAAACCAAAAGGGCACCATCCATCAGTAGTGGACGGTTCAATGTGAGTCAATCCTGTACAGCACTTTAGCCCAAGTGTGCTCAAAAAACGCTATATGAATGCAGTCCATTACCCACTCATCTAGCCCCTCCCCCCCACAAACACAGAGCTCGCATAGGATCGCACAGCGGTATACCCCTACCCCAACAACCATTCTGTTTCGCAATATAAACAATAGTTTCAGCACAATGTAGGCCTACTCATTACTAAACATGTTCCTTACTGTATTTTACCTATTCTCTTTCAATGTGCATGCGTGTGCGTGTGTGTGTGTGTGTGTGTGTGCTCATGCGTTCGTGTGTGTGCGTGTCTTCCTACCATACATATATAACCCAGATGTGGCCTATTGGACTGGCGTGACTATCAGTATTTGGTTTACCGTATGAGGTATGCTTATGTATCAAAGTTAAGGAGAAAAGAAAGGTCTTTTGTTCAGCGACATTTTGGGGTAAATAATGCACTCTAGGGATGGGTGGATGTGGAAAATGGCCTATAATGGGCCATCTCCGTTGGCATACACTACAGTCCAGTAGATCTTATGACAGAAAACAGACCTTGAAAATATTTGCCCTCTCTAAAATAATGATCCCTTAATAATTAAGTGAAATTAAAAACATTTGTTTCTCATATTTGTCTTGTAAACAACAAGCCCTTGGCTGGATCATGGAACAAGTGAAAATCAGGTTGTGTTTGTTTGTGTGTTTCTATTATACAAATAATATTTGAACATATTGTACGTTTTCTATTTATATCACATAGTAGACTTTAAAACAAGCCAAGTGAACTACAATTATGAATACTTTGCTCATAAAAAAAGCTATGAGAACATTCCCCTTTCAGATACACCTGTTAACGACGCGTAATCTGCCTTGAAGAACCTCCGACCAGCAACCGCAGTGCAGAGGATGGATGAGACACCGCCACTGACATTTACGGTGTCCTTGATGTTCCCGTTCGTCTCGCGCACGCTGAAACAACACCGCCCTTGCTGCCCCCTCTCTAGACCAACCGCGACCACTGTGGCGTTGTAAAGGGGCAAAGGCAGGAGAGGAATCACATAAATTAGCCGTGTAAAGTCAGTTGGAGTGGGCTGAGCCGTCCCCTTTAGGGTGGGTTAGGAGGAAACTGGGAGCGTGGAACAAGCTCTAAGCACGCCGTATAATTTATGTACTCCCACCCACCTTAAAGCTTGCCTGAGCCCACATGCTTTAAAATGAAGACCATATTGCCATATTATCTGGTTATCAACGTCTCCTGCTGAACAAGAGCAGGCTGACCCAAAATGGGGGCCTGTGTTACCCGATTGTGTTGTTTTTAAAGGCCCATTCCATTAGGTCTTTGCTAATGTCTTAAAGCTTTACAACAGTTTTACAACAAAACAATCCACACCCATCAATGGGCGGGCTCCATTCAGCCACCTGCTCCTATCTCCCGTACCTCTCCAGCATAATATCCCATTTTTAAGCATGATCTAGTCCAGGGGTCTGCAAACTTTACGATCAAAAGAGCCCAACATGTTTGATATTTATTTGTCTGGAGTCGCATAAAACAGTATACCGAGTTATCAACATTACTAATAAACTTAAATGAGAATTCATTCGCATGTTATTCCCAGAGCGTAGGAGTGACCTTGAACCAGGGGGACAGTGAAAGGTTAGGAGGTGCATTATGGTAGTGCGGGGTGCTCTCTCAAACATCTAAATGCATTGTGAAGAGTTCTACAGCTTTGTTGATACGAGTGGTGTTCGCCACTTTGTTTATGTTACTAGTTATGGAGCATCATATTTTTTTCTCAACACGCATAGAGAACGATAAGCTAGCGAAATGCGAGGAGATATTTCTTGAATTTGACAAAAAAAGTGTATTATCTTACATTTAGCTTGCAATAGCTGACTATACCTTTAATAGTTTAGCTTTATGTGACCATCCTGATCTTGTGAGCTCCAGTTTGACTTTGCCACGAGTAACAGTTGGGAAAGGCTTGACATCTTTGCGCTTCTGTCCGAACCAACAGTAGTTCTGACCAATCAGCGTAGTACTGGCAGCTACAGGCGTAGTTCATATGTGACGTTAATCAATCACACAGTTCGTCCAATCACCTGCCAAGTGTTTCTTCAAAGTGCCTGCCCTTTTCTAAACGGTTTCAATGGAGGGTTTCCCAGATGGTTCTGTGTTACAAACCATCAGGTGTGTCAAGTCAGGTTTAATTCACCTTCAGTCATTGCTCAGTTATTACGTTTTGTGTAGCAGGCTTTTAAACCTATACCACTACCGTGGGCCATGTACATTTCTATGGCTATGAGGAATTAACATTGACAGCAGTCTGCTATGTCTGTTACATAGCACCCCCCCCAACTTCACATCTGGGTCCAGTTCAGCTAAATCACTAAAGTCCTACAGAGGCTCAGCATCCATAACTTTGTAAACACTTCCCTAGTACAGGAAAACGTCAGTGAAACGTTGTTGGGGGTGACAATGAAGATAAAGCTACACGCACCAGAATCATTGAGCTGTCTAAAGACTTTATATTTAGAGATTATAATGTGTATGATATGCAACCAAATTGTCATTAATAATAGATGTTTATTCACTTACTTTAATTCCCTGTAATAGTCCAATGTTAAATTAATTGTGATGTGCCAAAACTGGTACAGCAAGAGTTAAACAATCGCTATCAATTACAACTTGTTTACACCAAGCTAAATTATAATACCACCAGAGAAAAAACAAGTTCTTCAAACCTCCAACGTTGGTGCAGTAAAGCCTATTTCAGGCCAATTTCATCCACAATATAGTAAACAAGAAAATGTTGTAACTGTTCATTTTGTGTAGTGGGTGATATTCAGAGAAAAAGTGACTGCTTATTTATTTACTTGTATAGTGATGTGGCCTGCATACAGCAATGATGCTCAACGTTCTCTTTTTAAATGCAGATGTGAAACAGACTACCCAAATTACTCTCCTTCATATTTACATACCAGACAACAGTTCACCAGCTAATTCTTGAGATGAAGCACTGAGTCAAAATCGGGACAACAAACCATCTGGCTTGTTTCATCATCTTATTATCCATGTGGGCGTTTGGTGGTATTTAGACTTAAAGTTAGTAGAAGTCTTTGCAGACGTGAAGAGACGTGTCTGATCTCCTGTGTATGTTACAGTACACATAGCTAAAGTTTCAATGTTTAACAACCTTTCCAAATTGAGTCACTTCATAACACGGGGTGCCATGTGTTTTCCATTGTTGGAAGTGTACCGTATGTTGTCTTTGGCTCCGGGACAAAGGGAAAGTGATAGTAATATGATAAACGTGGTTATAACACACAGAGCCTCTGAAAATCGACACTTCACATGGTTAAAGAACGACACAATAACTAACAAGATCATTGTTGAGCCCTCTCCCAGACCTAAAAGTCACCATTAAATGGGTAATGTGTCAAATCAGTTATCATAACGTCATTTCATTAATACTTTAACCTCCCATATTGAACAGGGGGTGTTCATACTGTATGTAGCGTTTAAAACTAGACTTTAGCAAAATTG
Source organism: Forbesichthys agassizii (assembly GCA_026546735.1). Taxonomy (NCBI): domain Eukaryota; kingdom Metazoa; phylum Chordata; class Actinopteri; order Percopsiformes; family Amblyopsidae; genus Forbesichthys; species Forbesichthys agassizii. The sequence continues at coordinate 7,519 of JAODLL010078477.1, read as the reverse complement.
TTTTGCCTCGTAAAATTGGTTCATTACCATAAAATCTGTTTAAGCAAAACTTTAAAGGGTTGCACACCACTGTGGTTTGGTCACAAACCAAAAGCATACTATTTTAGGCACACCTACAGTATTAGTACTCACTGCACAATTGACCAATCCCAAGGCCCACCCCTTTCACTTGTCCAACCTTGTTATTGTAACTAGGTTGAACAAATCAGCATAGAAAGCTATTACAAGAAAACAGACAGTCGAAGGAGTTTCTGTCAGACAAACAAAATGCTCAACCTGGAGAACTGGCAAAATGGGGCGGGCTTAGGATCGGTCAATTCGTACACCACAATAATCCCCATTGTGCGTGTGGCACCAGGGGCCCAAACACAATTCTGCCCCCAGTGGCCAGACAATATACACCACTCCTTGAATAAAATCTAAAATGAATGATACTATGATAATATTTGGAGGGCACCTTGAATTTAGTAGAAGAAAAATATAATAATAACAGCTTTTAAAAATCACAACAATAAATGATACAGTAGTTACTGCCAACTTTGGTTATGTTGACACAAGTCTCAGGCTCTTCCGTCCATTAGCACTATGTCAAATAAGCAACTCTGTGCTGAACGTCTGATACATATACCCCTGTAAGCTCGACACTGGACTCCATGACTTGGGAAGTGATGCTGTCAATTTCCCTTGTCATTTGGAAGTATGTATCCGTAATTTACAATGCGACGTAGTGTATTGTTTTATTTACTAAAATAAAATTAAACATTTATTTTACGCAGTAACTGTAGCCTACTGATTTTACAAATGTGGACCTGTGAACAGCATCCTGTTGTTTTCCAATCGCAGAGCCAGCCTTTACATAAACGTAAAGTCTGGCTCTCCAAGACTGTATTGACGCATACAGTGCTGTATATGAAGATGCCTCCTCAGGAACAGTTGAAATGGTTCACTGAATGTCCATTAATTGTACTAACCCCATTCATACATCATGCTTGTCTTTTATATCGGCACCCCAGCTAGACGGTCTTTGGTGTCCAACAACACACTTTTTCTGCCTGATGGATCACACATTTCACACATTTCTGTCATTTCTGTCATTTCTGTCACACATTTCTGTCCCCTTTCTGTCATTTGGGCAACTTATTTCCCCTTCCTTCTGTCCTGTATAAATTACAGCGTACCGTAGATCGAGTTTCAGTACAGGCTGTCAAAACCCACTGTGCAGATTACCAGACCTTTACGGAAAAGAGCCCGCACACTCTGCTCTTTTCCAAAACGAATGTCATATAAACTGCAGATCGCTCAATAGTGGATCAACGACGAAATAAGGCCCCAGCGACATATATTATGGTTTTTCACCAAAGCCTCAAGATTAACAGGCTCAGAAACTTGCCCATCACACTCTCACCCGAAATTCCAAATTAAAGCCCCACTAAAGGATGGAAAATGCACTGGACACGAGGTACAAGGCTGTCCTGGCATTGCACGCCAAGATTTAGGGAGCTCTGACTCCAAGAAATTTGGCCGCAACATAATAGCAAAAAAAAAAAATAGCTGACATCACCGCTCTAGATTCAAATGGATGTACAGTAAAATGGGAGGTGGAACAAGAGAGTGCAGACATCGACGCCAAGCGCTAAGTCAGGAACAGCGATGCCAACTGAAACCTCTTCCCTTCGCTGTGTGGAGCAACCGTGAGGTGCGCTGTCCACATTTGACAAGCGCAGTGTACTGTACAAAGCATTCTTTACACTTGTATGACCTGATTTACATTATTCTGCAACATTTCAGCCTTCTATTGACATTTGAAACATTTAATTGTATAGGAACTCAAAATGTTGAGTGCTCTAAGTTTGATACTCAGCTTTATTCTGAGTTTGTTGACTGGGAATACTTTACAATCATCAGCCTTCTAACTAATAGGCCTTCTGGTAATGAAAACAAACCATTGAACTTTGACTTTCTTTGAAAAATGTGTTTATAACAAAAAAAGAAAGTGCAGGGAGAAAACATTTAGTCACAGTGTAAATAACTATAGAGTCCCAGTGTCGTAGCTTATCTTAAAAAGTCCTCTACTCATTTTCCCCATGAGCCTTCACACTTCCAGCTGTCTAAACACACTGCTGCTTGTTGTATGTACAACAGTAGTTGTTTGCACCATTACAGCCAGCAGCTAAATCAATACATGCAAGGCATGCTAAAGGTAAGGAAATAAATCATTCTAGTAGTATCACCTGGTATTCCTGTCATCAGCATGGATAGTACAAATGCAAAGATGACATGTACAGTATAGATGGTATGTGATCATTTTAAACACTTTACTATAGGACATATTTTCCATTGAAATTGCATAGTTATAGGTTACTGTACTTAGTAGAAAAAATACCTACCCAAATGGTAAAGTTCAAATGGCTTTACATACCATTTTAACAGAGAATACTGAGCCATTTGCTACTGGTAGAAAACCCAGAAAGCCCAACATGTAATACACTAGGGCCTATTACTGCAGGTCTGACAGCTCCCTAACCAAGATGTCAGGGTCCCGACCACCCTGAAATCTCTGTGAGAGAGAGAGAGAGAGAGAGACGGTTGCTGTTCTAACTGTAACAACTAAAGAGCGACATCTTGTGCCTGGTCTGTAATACTACAAGCTTTGAAGCCATATGAGGTAACAGCTACTGTGTTCAGCCACAATACACAACTGCAAAGGCCTTCAGTCTAGTCATGCCGTATAGTTTTCATTATGAATTTATGGATGAAAGTCAAATTTCTCCCAATCAGCAGCGTCAATATTGAATCTGGTTTACCATCACAACTGTTTTTAAAGCGTAGCTGCTGGGGCTGTCTTGTAGCTCATCTTTCAACGATACCGTGGGGCATGCTCGTCGGTAGCCCAACTCAAAAACAATTATGAAAATTGACTTAGTGTCAGATTGTCACGCCCACGTCCCGGGGCGGGGCGGTGCCAGCCTCTCTTGCACGCTCCCGCTCCCCGGAGTACTAATCACTGATCTGTGACAGGTGGCAGGCAGGGATTCCCACACCTGTGCCTAGTTGAGTGGTTGTGCTTCCCTTTATTAGTTGTCTGTTTTGTTTAACCCTTGTGTTGTCCTATGGGTCAAAATGACCCGGTGCACTTTCCAGTAGAGGGCAGCAACCACAACACGGACATATGACATTTCGCAGTTTGCTCCCTCTGCTGCTAGTCTGCTGAAATGCCTTAGGACCGCACAAGGGTTAAACCCTTGCGGGTTACTCTTGTGTACACCTTATGGTTTGTAGAGTGTTTTCGTGTCTGTTTAGCAACCCTGCGTGGTGCCGTTTGTGTTTTTCTGTTATAGGAAATTAAAACCTCTCATTTTGGATTATAGTTTTGTGTCTTGTCGTTCCCGACCGTCACACAGATGTTGGTGCATGGAGGGGAATACGGAAGCTTGGCCTGCAAAAGTTTCACTGGGGCCAAAATATCAGTGGAAAAAACGAATATCCCGTGAGAAAGGTATAGCACAAAACAGAGTTAGCCATTATTTTCCATAACAGACGATTATGGATGCCTTCCATGTGTTATTAAATATGACTTTTCATGGTCTTTCCCAACACAACGACACAGAGCAAGGCATAGTTGACGAACAGTGCATAGAAATAGATAGTGGGTGGTCTCGTGTGTCAGAGTTTACACAACCCCCCTGTATACGGCACCAGGTACGTGTAAGTACGAGGGCGCCTAAAGAAGCCCTCGCTCGACAAGGACAATATAGCCACACTTTGCACACATACACATTATAAATCACGGGCAGACGGGCAAGGGGACGAGTGCTGTTTTCACGCACTACGCTCATCCGTCACGGAAACACAAACACACCTTGACGTGCGCACGCGAAGCAGAACTAATGCGAGCATCTTTTAACAACTGCGCCCCTCTGTGTGTGTGTGTGTGTGTGTGTGTGTGTGTGTGTGTGTGTGTGTGTGTGTGTGTGCTTGTGAGTGCGGGTGTGCGTGTGAGTGAATGCCAGACAGGAGCCGCGGGCTGAACTCCCGTTCGAGGTTCACTCCGCACCATCCCTCTAATTGGCCCGTTTACCACCGCGCGCCAACGCACAACTGAGCGCACGGCCTTTTAAAACATCTCAATCATCCCTCATGCGCACCCCCCCCCCCTCCATCGCTCCAATATCTGGGAAGAAGGGCTAAAAGACAAGCTTGTCTACCACTTTTCTTTTCCCTGTCATTACTCCAGTGAGGTCATTTCTGCTGTGTGGCTGCTCCCGTAATTAGTGGCAGTTGAGGGTGCAAGGCCCGTCGGCCCATTCGTGGTTAACGAGGGGGAGATGCCAAAACGGTTGCGTCTAGGCCCCAGCGCCTTGTATTGTTTAGATTGTGAGAGCGTTCTGCAGTCGTACAAATATATTTATTCACTTTCACCATAGCATTTGTAGAATGTTATACTTTATATGCTGTGGCTGTTGTAGAATATGTTTTGCAAGTGTAACACATCATTTTGTCACCATCACAACATTTATACAAACACACCACCGAGAACAAAAGTGTGACTCAAGTCATATCAATTATGCTCAAGTTAAATGTGTCTTAATTAAATCCTTGTTAATCAACCAAAGTAAAACATGCAGTATCCTTTCTCTCCCTCTTACTCCATTTACAAGATTTCATATTTTGCTTTATTATTCGTTTTTGGCATTTCAGCCATGAGGAGATGTCTACTCTGTATAATGTAAACAATTATCAATAATCATGATTGATGCTTTACGTTTGGCCCTATAATAAGTCAAACATTAACTCAATAAATCTAAGACAACTATCTAACCAATGAATGAATGAATGCGTTTTCTTCTGGGATAATGTAATTGTGACTCAGTTGTTTTTACAACACCGTGGCTTTCTGCCTGTGGCTAATCCTTCAGAAAAGCTTCGCACAAGGACTTTTGACTACTTCTGTCTTGGTTAACGTGCTGTATCAGCTTCTCCAATAAGTGTCCTGTACCAGCATCTGGGAAGCATCATTTGAATTAATAGCACGTTGCTGGAGGAAGAGGAAAGGTTTCTCAGAGCTTCAGTGGTTTCTGTACTCATGTTTGATTCAGTGCACGGAGTGCGTTCACAATCAGCGAGGGCACATTTCGAAACCTCGTGCGTCAATGCTAAGAGGCAAGGCAAATTAAGATACAACCGCATTCTAGCTCTTGTACAAGCAGGAGGGCATCATTCACGATCAGTTTGCAAATGTGAGTTGCCGCAAAACCATTTTGATCCAAGACAAGCCTTCGAGAAATGAGCCGTCTCTTCTTGTATGAGATTAGATTTCTGCGGGAGGGTATGTTCTTATGCAGGCTTTCATTATGTGGCCCACAATGCATGGGGAAACATACATGTAATGTATCTCCTCTGTTTTAACAATACGTGACTAACTTTCCAGTTAGTCAAATTAATGTGCTTCTTCAGTAGCTCTTCTTTTCAGTTCTTCTCTTTGTTCATTGTTATTTTCATTGTTATTTAAGAAAGAAAGAAATACCAGTTTCAAAACGAGAAAACAACTAGAAAAGCGCTTCATTGCAGACAGGAAGAGAATCTGAGCTTCATAATACAGCTCTGACAAAATAGGGTTACGTTAGGTACTTTATGTTTAAGCTGGGAGAAGTTTATAAAGATTTATATGTTATACTTATTTATTATTTATATATTGTAAATGTTCATACATTGTTTCACTGTATTTGGTCATTTTATCTGTGTTTTACCTTTCACTACTAATACTGTAAAACCGGAATTTCTCCCCTGGGAAGTCAGTAAAGCGTTATCTAAATGTCTGTTGGTGACACACTCAGAAAAAGCTGGGTTTGAATCCACTTCACATCTTTTACAGTAAATCACACAAAACCTCCACTATCATAGCATCTGGTAGAACATTGTGTGTGTGTGTGTGTGAAGGATGAAATGCTGAAATTATGCAAATGTAATGTCCATGTCCAATGTGTGATCCCTTGTTGTCTCGAGTTACAACAATGGTTTTTTAGCAAGGATGGGCGTTAGGGGCATTTTTCAATTCTGCGGTTTGTGGATAAGATTATTTCCAAGATTGTGCGTGTGTGCGTGTGTGTGTGTGTGCGCGCATATAGCTCCACTACTTTGTATGCAACATTGTACTATAACTGATGCAATAACTGATGCAATAATTCTTATTGCATACATAAACTAACACACACATAATGTCAAGCTATCATCGCGTTCCCACTCAAAATAATTTCACCCACCATTTAAATAAAATATTCTCACCAGGAGGCCTGTGTGAGATCCAAAACATCTAATGTTCTGTAACTCCTGAGCCAAAGACACTTAGATCTGTCAACAAACACAGTCCCTTCCAGCAAACCTGAGCTCTGGTCAAGGCCTATGAAAGGACACATTACATTTCAGGCATTTCAATCACATCCGTATCCAGAGTGACAATTGACAAATGGAGGTCAGGTAGATGTAGACCTCTCGGTCTGTCTATATGCAGAACAAAGGTCCTGTACCGATTTATATAATATGAATACATCAATTTAAAAAATCTGATGCTAGATTGATGAAGGAGATTGATACTTGCTTCAAAGAAAAGCTGCACTGAGAAAGAAATGTCTGTGAAAACGTGTGTGTGTGCGTGCGTGTGTGTGTGAGTTCTGGGATACATCTTGACCACTATTTAACCTTCTAGTTGCACTGCATGGGTGGCAGCGATCCTTCAGCAGCCGGTAATTACCAGTGTTCCCGGGCTAACGCTGTGGGGCTTACACAGGAGGTTGGCTGCTTTGCGCTGCACCTCGCACAGAAGCCCATGTAAAACGGCACCACATTGCTCCGGCAGCAGTGTTAATCATTCATGTTCAGCCCTCCAGTTATTCAAGACACAACATGTACTGTGGGATCTATGCAAATACGCTGTGCTGTCCACAAGGACATCTTTATGATGAGCTTTATAGCTATGTTCTATTGTGCTTGAGTCTCTGCTCTCCGTTAACGGCATTATCCGACCGATGTTTCGACAGAGGGTTCCCATCCAACAATGGTATTATTCAATTATGTTGTTATTCCATGTCTGTGATGCTTGTTTTACAACTGTGAGAGAAACAACGGTCTCATTAACGTTGACCGGACTAAAACCACATCCCGTGAAGAGGGCCTCTACATATCCCACAAAAGCCAAAAGCTGTAGGCTTAATCCTACTAACCCCCCTTTCCTTCCTCATTTGGAGGCAGTCTAGATGTTCTGTTTAAATTACCAGATCCAAAATTCCTGTTTTATCTTTCTGGCATCGACACAGTTCTATATAATGTGTGTGTGTGTGTGTGTGTGTGTGCGTGTGTGTGTGTGTGTGTGTGTTTGTGTGAGTGCGTGTGTGTGTGCGTGGGTAGGAGGGGGGCGCAATGGAGATCATCTGCAAGGAATATGACCCCAAATGTAAACAATTAAAAATCAATCACTTGTTGCTGCCTGCTAAATGAGCGCATGCCTGTACACTCTGTGGGGAGA
>JAODLL010078466.1:0-15885 GCA_026546735.1 Forbesichthys agassizii | reverse complement strand
CCCCCCCCCCCCCCCCCCCCCCCCCCCCCCCCCCCCCCCCCCCCCCCCCCCCCCCCCCCCCCCCCCCCCCCCAAGGAGAAGCTTTTTTATCAGCTTTATGTACGCTGTTAAGCACCTTTCCCAGTGAGGGGGAGGTTCAAGCGCCTGCTATATCTCGCTCTTTGCACCCCTCTTCTCCATTTGCAAATGTAATAATAATATCTCATAATGCACATGTTTATTATTTCTGTTGCAAATGTATTTGCCAGGGTGGTAACACATAGTAGCTTCACACAAAGCTATTGTTTTGTTGTTTTTTTTTACTATGTTTTATTATTATCCTGGGAGATATACTGTAAGTATTATATTGTTGATGTCTCATCCTTGCTGTTGTGACCCTTATTGTCTTATTATCTGCAATATGGTACTCTGGTGGTAAACTAATCTTTAAGCACAGTGCAATTTCCTTTTTACAGACGAGTATATCATAATTATGACCTGCCTACCTGTCTCTGTACTGTACATACGTAATATGAACTTTTGCAAAGAATAAAATGAGGGTTGTTTCCATCACCTAAACAGTTGATGCGGTTGTTTTCTTGTGTGTGATGTTGACACGTGTTTTGTCTTGCTTGGTAGCATCCCAGCCAAACGGGATGCATAAGTGAAGACCAGCTTTACTGTAGGCCATAATCATCATCATAAAGGCCATCTTTCCCCATCTATTATCACGCACTGTAACAAAACAATGTGTCCCTTAGCAAGAATATTGGCTCCTTAGTGTTTGTAATCAGCATTTTCTTAAAGTGTTTTTGACTCAGCAGAGAATAACGGCACTATACAATCTGAATAATTAGGACAAATGTCTTTATCGGTACATGCGTGCATTGGGTGATACCTAAAATATGGTCCCCATACTTTACATACAGGGTTGGGTAGGTACATTTTTAAATGTAATCCATTACAGAGTTACCAGACTAAAATTATAATAAATAATGTAATTTTTGGATTACCTACATTTAATAACATAATCTGTTACTAATTACTAATAACTTTACATTACTTTTAGATTACTTTATGCCTAAACATTGTTTGAAATGCCATCTGAAGCAATTTACTGAGTAAGACTTTATTTCAATAATTGTTTGACGTTAATGGAATGTTAATAAGAGAACAGACGATTGTTTAATGCATTATTCTTCTGCAAACTGCAAATTAGTCCTAGTCCTATTAGCTGGTAACTGTAATGGATAACAGTTTTGTAACTGTAACTGATTACTGATTATATGTAATAATTTACTTCCCAACCTGACTATAAATACATTGAGAGATGCCCTATATTAGGTGCTGTAGGAGTTTAGAGCCATACATATGTATGTAATTTGTCAGAAATGCCATACATCTGTCAACTACTGAAATGCATTATGAGAATATGTGCTCTGGTCCATAGCTGCTCGTTGGTTTAGATTTTGCCTGCTACCCGAACATTCTGACCAATCACGACCTCTTCTCACTGATTGGTCCGGCAAATCTCCTTTATGTGTACACTTGTACAACATGTTTGTTAACAGGCAGACTACTGGGCTCCAGAAGACTGGATCAGATGAGGAAGAGGTGGGCTTTTGGGTTGTTGACCTTACTTAGTTCTGGTTGCAACCCTCAAATACTACCTACAGTTGCGTTAATCTTTGTCAGAGGGCAGCCACAGCCTCTTGTCCCCATCTCTTCCACAGCCTCGACAACATCTCTTCCACCAACTCGTTGACGATCTATTCCACCATCTATTTCAATATATATTCCACCATCTCTTCCCTTGTATATTTTACCATCTCCTCCACCCTCTCTTCCACCATCTCCTCCACCACCTTATCCACCTTGTCTTCCAACAGCTGCTTGTGTTAAAGGCAACATGTTCACGTTAAGAAGAACGTTAGACATGCCGGTCAACAGATCAGTGGCCATGATGTGCTTGAGAGGCCAGATGAGCCTTGAGAAAGAAGACACCTGGTCAGAGTATGCAGAGACCTGACACGTTGGAGCAGCCCTCATGGGTGAAGGAGTCCAGATGCAGAAACCTCTAATCTGAGATCTTTTGTTTTGAAATTGTCAATATAATTAGTTGCACTTTTTGAAAGATTGGACTTTTTATTCAGTGACAAACAACCTTTTAATTGTAATGTAGGTGAACGTCAATATAGAAATCTAATAAATAGTGGTATAAATTGCCAATTTATACTTTTTTTCCCAAATGGACTAAGAGGTTAGGGTTAAGGTGAAATTCCGGTGCACAAAGAAGATACAATTGTTATGTTGTTCCTTTTACAAGGGTTTACAGCATGTCAGGAGTAGCACTGTGAACCTGCATGTCTCTCCAAAGTCCCACTACAAAGGTGTTTGGCTCATCTCTCTTCTCTGACGGATGCTGCGCTCAGAAGCATATTTATCATTGTTCCTTCTGAACACATGTGGCATTACACCCTTTGAATGTAGCAGAGGTTCACGTTACTGTGGTCGGCTTCTTTCATGGTGAATAGCTTCATTGTGTTGCTTAACTTCCACTGTGGCTTTTCTCTGTGAAGGTCTAGATTGAGGGAGATGCTCGTGTTTCCGCCAACAACGTCATGACAAAACCGACGTGACAGCCATAAATCCAAACCCCCCCACCCTCCCTCCGTCTGAAGAGTGGACCCGACATGGAGCCATCAAACGAAACGATACAGGTTTCGTGTTTCACCGTCTTTAACTGCTTCGTCCGTGCTGTAATGTAACCTGCTGGGTTATCTTCCCCAGTATCAGGTTGCGCTCTTGAACACAACAGAAGCCTGCAGGGAACAGTAAAGCTGTCCCTGGTTGTGTTCTGCAGCCCCATTACTCACAGCAGGTCTTAAACGCCACCATAGGAACCGTCCTCTTTGAATGACGCTCTGGGATGCAAACCTTCAGGCATGTTTTTTTGTTGGGTTATCTTCCCTACCCCCGCAGCCCCCCTTGTGATTGACGGCACGCTTCTGTCACTTTGGACCGGTTTAATTTCATTGCCTGCTCCTCAGCCTGCGAGGCAGGTCTTGGGGGGGACCCCCTGTGCAGGCGAATGTGCTTATATAGGAAGCAGATGGGTTGCGTGTGAACCGTCAATAGATATAGCAAGCTGATGCCCGTGGCTTTGTACGGGCCAGGCCATTTTTCTTCTCTCCCACCCCCTCTTGTCAACACGTCACCGAACGCCTGATCCCGATTCACCTGTTTTGGATTGAGCAACCTGTTCCACTCTGCCCTCCCCCCCCCCCCCCGCCCCCTTGTTCCGTGCCCTGCCGCTGTTCTCCGCTCCGGAGCTCTGCTGGGGATTCCAGGGGAGGAAGCTGCCCAGTGACGCTGGGAAAAATGGAGGTCGTAAATCTCGACAGATTTACGCGGGATTTTTTAATTGTGGGAGCTTGACAGGCACGCACGCACACACGTTCACGCACGCACACAGGCATGTGATAAGTGCTGGAGGGTTCCTCCCCTTAGCTTAGGACAACATGTGTGTGAGAGAGTGAGACTATTATTTGGACAGAGGAGGGAGGCGTACAAATATCTTTCACTCTCTGGACCATGAAAAGGAGTGATGCGTGACTGTGTTTTTACATGTGTGCGCGTGAGTGTGTATATGTGTACGGTGGACAAGATGGCTGAGCAAAACATTAGAGAAACTTTATCATGTTTACCATCGTGTCAGAAATGTAGCCGAAATCCTTCGTCGTCCGACCTGCTAATATCACTGCAAGTCATGAAAAATAGGTCTCCCGGGGTCAAATGTGGTCCGACCGGGCTGGATGAAGAGTCCCGGGACGGTGTTTCTGTACCAATTAGGCCTCAGGCCAATTCCCAGCGCACCACCCACCGAGGGGTCACACGCTGTGTGGGACCAACTGTGGGCCTACAGGCAGTAGGAAGCCCCTCCGCCTAACCCCTGAATGAGATGTGATCTGGATAGCAAGCCCACACATGAACTATGAGTCACAGGCCTGCGTGAGGGAGGCATGGGGCCTTTACTTTGAGTGCAGCCGGTTTTGTAACCTATGTTGTACTTCTCATGTTCCCATGTTTACGCTGCGGTGGGTTTTGAGGTAAGGGGTTGTTGGCGGAGGGAAGGGGGACACAGTGTTTAGAAGTGGATGAAAATAGTCTGATTAGTTATAGGTTATAAAGCAACTTCATTCAGAGCAAATTGGTTTAATTAAACTTGTGGCGTACTCTCTAGTGAGGCGCCAGCCTTGGAACTGTTCAAATGAAAGCTGTTTCACTGAGTGGCTACTGTACTGTATGTAATTTAGACCTGTAAAAAGTGGTGGGTTGTACAATGTGTGTGTGTGTGGAGAGCAGCGTGACATTGAAGAAACAGAAGCTTGTGGGCAAGTGTACACCATTCCTCGGTAGGCTGTGGCCTTGGTGAAGCCGTCTAACCCCCCCACCCACCCCCCACACACACACACACAAACAAAAGCCCTGTGAGGGTCTTCCCAGGCCCGGGCATTTATTTCAAGTAACAAGTCAGAGATGGCTGATCAAAAACAGAAAGTGTTTCGGAGTACTCTGATTGGTGACACATGTGCAAAGGGGCTGATGACAGAAGTGAGTTGACAGAAGTTTCTGTTCTGAGGCCTTTGATTTTTATAAAAGTCTCAAGAGGCATTATTTTACAGGGAGACAAAACAGCACAATTTACAAATCCATACAGTATGGGGGAGTTGGTACATGTTGACTGGTTGCACTTAACTCTTTTATCGCACATTCCTGTATTACTGGCTGGGAAAAGAAACAATTTGCACTTTACTGTTATTTGCGGATAAGTAAAAACATACTTGACCAGCTTTGAAATGGTAATGCGTTGTTTGAAGTATTCTGGTAAAACAAAGTAGCACACAATGCAAATATGCACAGCAGATTTGGTCTCATAATAATATCTTCCCCTAAATTCCGTCTATTTGTTATTCATCATCAAATAAATGAAATATTCTACACAATATCTGTTTGATGGCATCTAATAATACGCATACCATTGCGTCTTATTTATGTCTTCCTACCGCTAATTCTGCTTTTGTGAAACAGTTCCTGCCTCCTTGCCTTGAGCGAAGACTTGATTTCATGCTGCAAATGGTGCCTTTTGTACGTACAAATTTACAGTTGGCCTTAACTAATAATATGACCTGGTTTAAATGCTTAAGTATATATTGGCTTTGACGATTGATGAGCATGCCTTGACACATACAGTACATATGATCCCTGTGCACTTGCTTTGATCCCGTTGTCTCGGCGGGGAATAATAGGTGTGATGGCTCGGTATTTAGGGATGCATACAGCACATCTCAAGTCACCCATTCTGCTGCAGGGAACAGAATGGCGCGAGCAAAGCGTTGGCGCTCAAAAAGTATCTACATGGGAATAAATCCTATAATCTCTCCCCGGTTTGCACACCAGACTGACTGAGAGCAATTACTCTGACAAAGAGAACCCCCTCCCACCCAACACCCACCAAAATGCTCCCCCCTCTCTCTCTCTCTGTCTGTCTGTCTGTCTGTCTCTCTCTCTCTCTGTTTTTCTGGCCTGCTACCATTGCCTTGCCAAATTAATCTGCTGAACTTTCTTTAAAGAGCTGTGCCTGTTCTATGTTGCCTGTTCAATGTCTGGCCCTGCACCGGTGAATGGGGGGGGGGGGTAATAATTAAACAGCTGTCAGGGGTTCTTAGCATATCCGTCACTGCCTTTGTTCCACCTGACCCACTCCCCGAATGCGCGGAGGGCAGAGGTGTGTGTGTGTGTGTGTGTGTGTGTGTGTGTGTGCGCGTGCGTGCGCAAGGCTTATCTTCTCTACGTGGGATCCTCACAGCTGCTGTGAGAGGAAAGTGTGTGTGTGTGTGTTGTGAGAGTGGGGGGGGGGAATTAGCTCAGATTAGAAGAATACGCCATTTCTCTTCGACAACAAGGAAGGTTGGGCTGCTTGTGATTATTTAACGAGGTAGTGTGTGTTTGTGCATGTGTGTACTGGGGGATGGGGGGTGGGGGGTGGGGGGGGTGCAGAACTCCACCACCTGTGGGGGGAGGGAGGCGGGTACCGAGGGAGAGGGTGCCATCTGTTGCCATCGGAGACGGAGGAGAGGCGAGGCACCGGGAGCCTTCAACCCCGTCCAGAAATGTTAATGGCATGCCGCTGATGCACATCAAACACACACACACATGTAGATGGGGGCGGGCTCGCGCTCTCTCTCTCTCCCCCCCCCCCCCCCCTCTCTCTGCCACTGTAATGATTCATGTTCCCTCAGAGGTTTGCTTTTGTCTATCAGCAATTAATAATATCAACCCTGCCTTGTTTAACTTTCACAAACTTTCATTATTATATTATTGATTTGTGCTTTAATTGACCTGGTAGCGTAAATGCCCCCGAACCAAACAGTCCGTACTTTAAGTGATTCTGCGTTGATTTTCACTTTGTTTTCCTTTAATGCATTGATCTGCGTTTGATTGTGAGTGCAGTGAGGCGAGGATGATAAATTGTTTGTTTCACTATTGCTGCCGTACGGCAATGTCAAAAACAACCTCGTCCTCTAGCGAGAGGCCCTCGTTCTCAACTAGCTACAGAGAAACAAAGCCTTTGTACGTATAATGTTATTTGAGGGATTATAACACTTGTTTGACTTTCTTCAGCGCTGCTTGTGCGGTGGTACGAAGAACATTTTCCACACAACACAGAAAGCAGTTTGATACATCAGTACTTTGGCCCGGAACAGGAGTTCTCTATATAGGCTAATCCAATTGCTGTATGGACTTTGTGCTTTGATTGTGTGCCCCACCATAACGGCATCCCTCCACTCCAATAACCATCTCAAGCCCGGCTTCTATACCCACCCAGCGGCGACGGCACAGCTTTTGTGGTGACAGTGTTTTGTTGTGCTGTCTCTGGGGATAGATAACAGGGAGCGCCCTCTCCCCCCATCCCTTCCCCGAGTGGGCCATGAGAGGCTCTGTAAACACTGGGGAATGAAGATTAATCACACACTGGAGATGGCGTTCCCACTTTTATAATCAGTATTGATTACTGTCACCTTACATCTGCACCAACAGCTGCTGTTGTGAAGGGGCTACCTCATGGTTTTTTTCTACCCACCAGAGGAGAGGGCGCCTAGCCGAAAATACACTGCTGATAAAGTTTATTGTTCAACAAACGCAGCAACAGCAAAGGCTTGTGTGCCCTCTAAATGTTAAATGTTAGCGGTGTGTATAGTGGCCAGGTTTAATTAGGTTTCACAGGGTTTTTCAAGTTTATTCCACATGGGAGTAATTAGCACTCCTAATAAACTCTATGGCTTAGCCTTGCCAGAGTACAGGAAGTTAATGAAACCAGAAGAAAGCACCCTAGTTGAAACTGGTGTCCCTTGAAAGCAACATTCTGTTTAAGTTTGATATTTACCGGCTCCATCAAAGGCTCTGCAGCGAATTCATCAACAAAAATATTCTTATTCACGTGAAAATTTGATAAACTTGCCGTGGATACTTTGTGATCTATGAGCCTCTCAACGCGATGGTTTAGTGTCAAACTCTTTTTACTTATACAATACAACAGATGTATTATGATACACTTTTATTTATTTGATGTATGGTAAATGGATTGCATTTATATAGCGATTTTCTAACCTTCTGGCCACTAAAAGCGCTGTACAGAATAGCCTCACATTCACCCATGGTGATGGCTGCCAAAAAGGCGTGACCATCCACCAGGAGCAGTTAGGTTTGGGTGTCTTGCTCAAAGACACCTCGACACACACCAGGTATGGTCAGTCATTCTTGCTAACTTCGAGCTCAAAACAAAACGATATCGCTCCGCGGTCCTCCGCGAGCTGTGCCTCACGCATTGAAATGCATTGTGAAGCAAAGCGTAGTGCTGCGGCTTTGTTGATACGAGCAGTGTTCTTTGTTCATGTTCATATTTATGGAGCCAGGGCTGAGTAGAAGTATCATATGCTTTTTTCAACATGCACAGATAACGGTAACTTAGCGAAATGTATTTGTTGAATTTGACAAAAATTCAATACATTTAGCTTGCAATAGCAGACTTTACCTATAATGAGGAGTTAGCCGGGATCGAACCAGCAGTCGTTCATTATGTACAATGTAGGCTACTGTGACACAATCTTCAAATAATGTGAGCAGGCAAATTCATTAACCTTATAGTTTAGTTTTTTATAGTGCAGCTTTTTGCGTGTTACAGTATAATGTAGGTACAGTATATAAATCCTTGTAGATTACCTGAAGAGAACACCAATCAGCCATGGTAGGCGGAGCTACTAATTTACATCACCTGGAGAGCTGTTTGGTTGAATTGAAACCCAGAACAACCTTGCACATGAAAGCTATTACAATTGCAGGTAAATACAGCTGCGTTTTGCAAGCACAAACTAGAAAGAGCTACAGCAAATGTCCTGCACCTCTATATGTTGCTCTATATCTATCGTCTGTTGCTATGTTTCAGCTTCTCAGCAAATGAATTAGATCCCTTCAGCAAGCCTTGTGACACAGCAGCTGGGCAGATGGACAATCAAAATCAGAGCTGTTTCTATAAGTCTCTCTGGTGTGTGTGTGTGTGTGTGTGAGAGAAGGGTTTACCCCAGCCTTCTGTGAAATAAACAATTTTGAGCACTGGCTGCCGGACCGAGTACACATCAAAACAACAATGTTGTCCAGTGTTATTGCTACAGGGATACAAGCGTGTGAAAATAAACGAAAGCCTTTATGATACCCAACCTCTGCCCTGTGATTGTGCTGTGTTGCTCTGGACGGCGTTGGCGCGGAGCAAGGGCTCGTGGGTAATGAGAAAAGAACAGCGACGGGGTTTGTCTGAATGAGAACACGCAGCACTGTGACCCCAGCACGCCCTGCTTCCATCTCCAGAGCCCCGGGCGGAACGTCTGGGAGATTGAGAGCCAGTAGGGACTGTTTGATTGGCATCTGCTCCACGCTGACCCGAGCACAGAGGAGGAGAAACCAGTGAAGTGTACATACCCTGGCGCACAGCCGACAGACGCAGCCTGTGAGAGGAAAAAAGACCCAGCATCAAAGCGGTGAGTGGAATCCCTTATACACTGTGCAAGTACGTAGGTAACAGGAGAGTCTATTAGCAAGGCATTTGCTGAAACTTCACTAGTGAACTCATAGACTGCAGAGTAATTACACTATCATTGTGTGTTCTGTAAGCACAAGCCTTTGTTCACAGCCCGGGTCCATTAAACGTATTCAGAGATACACCTCTCAGATAATTATGTGGCAAAACAACAGATCAATAAAACCATTTATTTCTAATGGGCTTTAAAGTGCATTCGTCGTTCATGCATTTTTGTAAACGAAGGGGTCGGAGCGCTAAGTGTAAGGTGTATGAATATTGTGTTTGTGTTATCGATGATGGTAATGACGATCAATTCAGCTGCACTTATGTTCAGTGGCATAATGCATGTGTTTGAAGTGAAGTTAGTGTGTCAATTTAGCAATTTATAATTTCAGTAGAAAAGAAAGCTTAATTCAACACTGTTGTTCTTCACTTTTTTTAAATCAATGTAATATCACAATCCTATTGTTTTGGCATGAAATAATCTCTTGTAAAATGATTATTTTTTGCCATCCTCCATGAGCCATTGATTCTCATAAAGCATAACTAACATTTTTATATAACTAAATTACATTTCTACTGGTAGCAGTATGCATTCACAATTGTATTTTTATTTTATGCAGTTGAGATTCTACGTCAGCTACAGAAATGGTAGGTAACTGATAGATGATGGATATTGCTCCAAACTAGCACCGGTAATGTTCTTCCGGTCAAAGTGGGACTTGTCTCTCGCCCTGAGAGAAGCATTTGTGCAGGGAGGTTACATGACTAACTGCCTCTCCCCTTTGCGTTGAAGGTATACATTTTGAGTAAAGATGATGTCACTGCCATGTCTTTTGGCCGCTTTCACTACGACCAACCAAGTTCCGTAATGATGGGTTACATTTATAGAAATATGACTCAACCGGTTATTATTCTTATCGGAAGTGTATCTATGATTTCAGGTCATTGGCCCTGACAGTGTTGCCTTGTCATGTAGTGTTCTGAGGTGTGAAATTCTGGCTGATTGCCTTCAAAATGGTGATGACGGGGGAGTCTGAGGAAGTCACAATGTATTGTAATTGTGCTCTGCTGACCTCTGTTAATATTCATGCATGAGAAGACGCATTGGAAATCTACTTCTGGACTATCAGGCATGTGCGTCATCATGTTTGATGGAGGCAGGTTCACTTCCAGGAGAGAAATGTATGTATATAATTATTTTTTGTGAGGTTTTTGTACAAAACAACTGGCAAGAAGTTACTGTAGTTTTAGTGCTAGTGACAGTATATTTGGAAAATGTCAGACCAAGACAAGAGGACAACTGTATAGCCTACCTCTTATCCCCCATCGTAATTATCAAGTCCTTGTCTCGTTCAAGAGCGAACAAACTTTTAATTAACTATACCTCTCAAAGAAAGACAGGGATTATCACCTTTAAGTAACCTTGCGATGAGTGTACGTAATCAGATTGGTTCAAACGGTGCCATAATCCACTGGAAATACCCCTGCGTGTAATACTGGGCAGGTAATCAGCTATTTGCAATGGATTAAACATTGGAAGTAACCTTTCCAACCCTATTTATCTCTTACCATTCATCTTCATGTAGTGTGACAAGTAGAAGACAATGCATTAAGTGGGTGCTGAGATTCAGTAGTGTTCAGGGTGTGTGACCCTCCAACGATCAGTCGCACAGACCAGTAGCATTAATACGAGAGTATTGGACTAGAGGACAAGATGGCTGTCATCCTCTCGACGATGCCCCAGACCACTTTGAAATGCCAAATGAACAGTGAGTACGGGCCTTCTTGTAATCATGTATTAAAGAATCAGAAGAGGAGGATTGACTTGAGAGGGAATAGAGATCAGAGCTTTGTATCGTTTGGGTCTCATTGAGTTAGCGGTTGAGATTTGGCCTGTTATGGAATGTGCTGGTGCCCACAAGTCAATATGTGAAGCTGGCTGATGCTGGAAAGGTATATTAATGGTCAATATTTAGTACCTTTAGTACACCAGGTGAGTGGTGGTGAATACAGATTTCACAGTCTAGTCAGATTCACCTCAAAATACCAATCTTCTCTCTTTTTTCAAGTTGAATCATATTATGTTAATTTCACTCCACACAATGAAAAGAGAGTGCTACTTCTGAGGTTAGAAAGTTTTTTGAAAGAGACAGATTGCATTTGGCTCTGTCAAGCCGGAGACATATTGAAATCAATAAACATAGAGCTGTTGATTTGTGGGATGAAATGTGCCGCGGTGAGCGTATACCATGTACTGGTTCTCAATGGCCTCAGCGTGCGATATTATCATGCTAATACGTTTTGATATATTGATGGGCTTTGTAATGCCCTGGGATAGCATATCGCACCACCCATAGAGCCAGAGACACACACACACACACACACACACAGAGACACACAGACACACACACACACAAGACCCAAACACACAGACGCACACACATTGAGACACACACACACAGACACACAGACACACACTCTCACACACACACACACACATACACCATGACAAACACACATCGAGACACACACACAGAGAAATACACACACACACACACACACACCAAGACAGACACAGACACACACACACACACACACACACACACACACAGTTTAGTAGATGGGAGCATCTTCCAGCAGGATAAGCTTCTCTTTCTGTCTATTTCCACCGGGCGTGTCTCTGACGCGTTGCGGCTCCGTCACGGAGCTCTTTTCAATGCTAGTGGACCACCAAAGCGTCCCAGGAGCGGTTGTCCACTGGGCTCCGTAAAAAATAAGGCGGCAGTTCTATTTTTTGGACTGAAACGCTTCTGGGACTCTTCTGAAAGTGACAAACTGCCAATCAGACAGATCTCATGATTTCCGTTTGGTTTGTTGCTATGGAAACTCGGCGAAAACACAACAAGACGCTCCGCTTCTGATGTGGTGCCGGTGGGGCGGGATGCAGTGCAGATGGCGGAGCAAGAACGGATAGCTGACATGACGGGACCCGGTGGAAATCAGGCGTGAGACTCAGCATTGCCCTACTGTACTGTATGTACAATGTGTCATGCACGCCTCGTGAAGGGAGTACTGGTGACGCCTAATGCATCCTCATTTCAAAGAGATTGTACCGCACATAAAGCCCTGTCACGATGGAAACAACTGCCTGCTAGCTAAGCTGCATATGCTCTCTGCAAACCAATGCACGTACTCAATTAAAAATAAACACTACAAGCAATAAAACAACTCTCCTAATGAGTCTGTATTGCAAAGGGCACGCAAAACAGATGCCAATGCGTCTGTGTCATCATTGCTGATGGCGGTATTGGGTGTCGGTACGTAAGCAAAATGTATTTATATAGCACATTTCACAGATAAAAATCTAGATAAAGAAGTGCTTCACAAGTATTGGGGAATACACAGCAATAGTAAATACATGACAGCACATGACACAAATAAATAACCACACAAACAAACAAACAAATACACGTCAGACTGGCCTCACCACCCTACAGTCTTAAGTAAAAGCCTCTTTATATAGAAAGAGTTTTCAAATGTGTTTTAAAAGTTTCCACCGAATCTAAGCAGCGTAAGAAAGGGGGCAATGCATTCCACAACCTAGGTGCCACTGCTTGAAAATAAATGGGGGGAAAAAGTGAGCTCGTAGCAGTAGTCTGGTGGAGCCAGGCTAGGGTGTCGGTAGACTATCAGATTGGCGACGCACTTTGGGAGAAAGGAGTCCCACTTAGCGTGCTATCTCGCAGATTTATCGTAGACTGCTCCTGCTACTGATGGGTAGAGTGGATCGGAACGTTACTGTTTGAATCCCGTCGGTTCCCGGCCAAGTGTCCGGTTGTCAGATGGAGCCTTGCATGGCTGACACCACCATTTGTGTGTGTGGCACTCCTGTACAGTGCTCTGAGTGGCTGGCAGGTTGGAGAAGTGCTATATAAATGCAGTCCATATACCATTTATTTCACCAGTCAGGTGGCGCCTACAGCGAGTAGTAAGTGTGTCGATGCACAACATGGACAGATGTACAAAATGGACACAGAGGCAGGCAACCTAGTATACACACGCACACATGCACGCACACACGCACACACACACAAAAAGACGATCCTAAAAAAGTGTTTAATTCATTTCACTCCAGGATACTCAGGGATTAGAGCAGTTGACTCCAAAGTGTGGGTTGTGACATCCCCATACACCCGTCCCTCCCATTAGAGCCTTGAGATACCTGTTAATCTAGTTTTAACGCTTGTTTCAGATGACACTTTTCTTGATTTCCATACGATATATTGATGCTTTTAATCATAGTGTACGACCAGCTACTGTATGACCTTCTTAGTTTGGTGGGACATGGTTCACAAAGTTGCCAACAGCATGTACAGTAACACGAGATGACAAGAAGAGAGAGCTCTCTGAGAGACCAACAGTCCATCACCGTCGGGCAACGAACGCCGGAGATCTCTGCGGTTCCACAGAGCAGGCACACGCAGCCAAACAACCGAAGCGAAGCCGGCCATGGCAGTGACTAAGACAACCGCGGGAGCTTCCAGAAACTTCCCTTGCCAGCGATACTGAGCCCCACTTTGTCCAGACTAGAAGGCGTGCAGAGGGCTTAGGGGGGCTCGCTATAGCTGCTGCCACTAAGCTCCCACCACAGTTGATCTGGCTAAGCAAGACAGCCTTCAACAGCAAGGAACTCAGAGAGGGGGGGGGGGGGGGGGTTGGACAGACAGACAGACAGACAGACTGAGAGTGAGGTGGAAGAGATACGGGGAGGATTAGGGAGATGGATTTGGACATTGCTTGGGGGTGGTGGGTTAGCCAAACAGTGTGAATTAAAGGTATAGTCAGCTATTGCAAGCTAATTGTAAGATAGGACACTTTTTGCCAAGTTAACCAAATATATCCTTGCATTCGCTATCTTAAAAAAACAAATCCGATACGGATAAACAGCCCTGGCTTCTTAAATATGAAACAAATTAGCGAACACCGCTCACATCAACAATGGTGTAGTACTACGCATTGCTTCACAGTGCATTTCGATGTGTGGAGCGGCGCCGCAAAGTGATAGTGTTTGGATTTTAACGCGAAGTTAGCAATAGTTCACGAGACTGACAAACCCTGACTTCAAGGGATAACTGTAAGCAGTATGGCTTATCGAAGCAAGTGTGAATTATCAAGGCCTGAAAACGGTCTTCTGCTTAGGATGGGGGGGGGGGGGGGGCAGTGTGGCCAACTGGATGAAAAGATCCAGACAAACGTGTAAATAATCAATATGAAGTCCACCTATTACCTGGCTAGAATAATCTGTAGATTTGTTTTACGTACTGTCAACATGTAGCAAGATGCTTAGCTCCTTTAGGGTTGGCCTCGATGATGACGGTGGAGATTTAAGTGTTCTCCCTCATGCATGAATATGGCACATCCGTTAAAGTTGGCAGATGTTAATGGCTGCGTGAAATCCCATGGCATATACAGTAACTCCTGACATTGTGTATCAGTGTGAAAGACACAATAATATGCATACAGTGTGCAGGTTTAACGTTGGGATGGAATGTGCAAGTATAAAAATGCAGGTTTTATACAAACATTCCCGGAAATAACTGCAAAAGCCCCGCCAGACATGTGAAGAATCGCATGTTAAGATTAGCAGCTGTATCCAGGTAATAAACAACTTGATTCCATGAAGACTAAAGTAGTCAATGTGTATGCCATGGTTGTACAACTCCCTGTCTACTAGATGTTTTTATTTGTGCCAGCAATTGATTATCACGCAATATTCTAATAAATTACCAGTGATGGTTACTTATTTGTTTCAATCATGTTATAATTTAAATCTGCATTCAGTCACTATTCAGTGATGAGTATTCAGAGCCAAGTTGAAGTGCCCATAGACATAACATATTCTGCCGTGACATGTAGACTACATTAGTGGAAAACAGACACCCTGCTGTTTCAATAGCAACATGTGTCCCATAAGTTACTCTTCTGCAGAAGACAACCGATATACTGTAGTTTTACTTTTGAGCTTCCATACGACCACAACAAAGTGTACAGCACCCTAGTTGGTAATAGCCGGCAACGTGTCACGCCAGTGCCGCAATACATGAGCAGAGCTGACATACAGTAGGGGAAGTTATTGCCTGTCTGACGACAAATTCAATGTAAAAAAAAAGAAAATGCACAAACTCTACCGAAAAATGGCTTTGAATTATATTGAGATTTTTTGCTTCCAAAAGGCAGGCAACTGTAAATTAAACTGAACTGCACTCCACTGTGCAGTTCAGTTTACCTACCGTATTCGCAGTAGATAAACTATCATCCTCTAGAGTCTAAACTATTGTTTATATTCTCTGCTGACTTTTATTACTTTGTGAATAAACGGGAGAAGGTAGCCACGTAAAGCCATATCTTTCCTCTACTATGTAAAAGACCCTGGGTAAGTTCAGTAGCTGCAAGATACAGTATAGTCTAAACACCTTACCCTCCCTTGTCTTGTTACAGCTCAAATAGACACTATATCTGAGGTGTTGTGACAAAAAGCAATAACCTGCATAGGCCTTATGTGTATTTGTGTTAGAGCGAGAAACATAGTTATCACTCAAACTACAGTTCTCTCATGGAAACTAGTGTCTTTGCATTGTGCTATTTTTGCCTTTAGCCTTTAGTCTACCAAATAAGAGTGTTAATATCCGCAGGCTTGTTCTAGCAGAATAATTTACACTAGCGAGAGAGGGGGAGGGGGGGGGGGGGGGGGGGGGGGTGTTAGGTGG
>JAODLL010078465.1:27500-39901 GCA_026546735.1 Forbesichthys agassizii | reverse complement strand
ACACCACAGAAGCACTAAATAACCCAATCCACGACACACCTCCCAGAACCTCCAATACTGAATCCTCAACCAGTAAATATAAAGAATAGTAGTAGATACCTTTATTATAACAACATGACCCATTATGGTTTTAATGCTGTTTAAATAAAGAGAGTTTATGTTCTTCAAGAGTGCCATAGTGTGCTCTCTAACTTAATCATGCAGAATTAAACCATCAGGACTCCGTTGTTTGGAAACACGTTGAATTCACAATACTGTTCAGGAATTGTGCCAGCCTTGTGAAAGTCAACACAATATTGAAAAGAAGCCAAATCAAGTCACAATTGCATGCTGTTTCCCCCATTCTTAAAACAGAGCTTTGATGCAGGCATGCTGGCGGGAGGCTCAGACATGTACAAGGTCACTAGTTTATACGTAGATGGTGAAGTCACTGTCAATATTTGCCCTATACAGATGTTCATGGGAACCCATTAACCCTCTGTACAGAATAGGAATGTCTGCTCTGAGATTATCTCTCTCTCTTATTCTCTCTCTTACTCTCTGTCTTAAATGTTTCACTCAGGGTTAATAATGTTTAAACTGGTTGCTTACAAGAACATGTTTACAGACGATGTCAAAGTGTGTCGACTGTGAAAGGCTTTCTGGCCTTCATGGCTTTCATGTTGCAGTCCCACTTACAATACGTCAACACTTGTAAAAGCCACGCTGCTGGTGTTTCACCATGTCAGGTGTGCATGAGTGCACATTGGTTATGACATAGTGCACTTGTTAAAATGTTTATACTACGCTATCTCACAGAAACAATGAGAACAGCCCAATTAGAATACTGTATGTTAACAGGAATTTGCACTGATCGGTAAAAATAAATCTGTGAATGTTCATAAATACTACCAATAAACAGTATAGCAGGTGGAACCTTATTTCCTGGTGAATTAAATAACAAAAATATGAAGTATTCATGTCATTTGCAGAAGCCAGAGCATGATTGGTCCAAACGGTTTAGGACAAATATAACTCAACTTAAGCATGCAGAGGGAGCAGCGTAGTGGAAAGGGAAGAAAGGCTGAGAGGAAGCAGGAGATCAGATATAATAAGCGGTTGTAAGGGAGCCACCGGTTTCATTGCTGGAGACAACAGAGAGGTCAAAGACCAATCTAACAGAGAGCGATAGGAGGTCATCCGTATCAGTCTGACTACTGGGGACTGACTGGCCATGCTAACCCAGGGCAATGTGGGTGTAGCTAGAATAGGCACCATCTCTCTCTCTCTTGGTCATAGGAGGAAGGTGTTTGCTTATAGGGTAGAATACTATCGCTCCTGCACGACTTCAATGGCTAATCTGAGCTCTGCGGTCATCAGTCACTAAAACAAGGCATCCAGGCTTGAAACACAAACAAAAACACCGCTCATTCTGGGAGGCCTACCTGAAGGATCCCCCGCCAGTCTAGTCTCAAATTCACTGAGCGTAGGGGTAGGGGGGATATGTCTAATGGCGCTTGCTGGGGTCAGTGAGGTTGAAATACCACAGCTACTTCTATCTGACCTCCAAATAGCCCACATTAGCCATTCTTCATTTGATCAGCCAGTAGATAAGGTTTTGCCTGTCCTGTTATATTATACAGCTATAGCTATTTGGTCTGCCTTGCCACTGTGCCTCCCACCCTCTGATTTCCAAGGCTGTTTCTTATCCACAGAACTAACATTCTCAATGTGTCCAATATGTTTCTATTAGCAAAACATATGTAACCGTATATTGGTTCTGTAGGATTACATGGCTGTTCATTTCAGGAGTAGATATTTTCGAGCACAGTAGGTGATTTTCTTTTTGACTGTTGGCCTTATAAATATCCAACGTCAATCATTCTAAACTTGCCTGGTGCTTATTATAAACTATACGTTACCTCAGAGTCATATTCTCATGTTCACTATAACAAAAACACTCACGCTCCTCAAGTATACATCCTATATGCTGAAAGATTGTTTTCTTTCCACTGGCATCACGCTCTAATTTCGAAATTATTTGAGGGCCACTTTACATGTGATAATTCCTGTGAGCGTGCAGATGCAGGCTCTTACAAGCTCTCTCAAATTATCTGCATATTTTCATCTGCATTTTCGTGGTGGGAAGTGTGTATGGGGCCCATAAATGTTCAACTGTGTAACCGCTGCGATTCATGTTTCCCCACAGAAACGCATCTCTGTACTGTGACACACTGCTTTCTAATTTGCAGGAGCTATGCTCAAGCCAGAAAACACCAGAGAGTAGCAAAGAAGACGATACTCTTAAACCAGTTGAACCGTATAATTTAAGGACTATGAAGAAATGTTTGCTTTAATAGATTTGTCACACTATATCTAAACCCACATTAGCCAGCAGTGCTGGCTAACCCTTCCTAAAGCTGTAATGGGTCACTGCGGTGTGGGTGTGCCTACATGCAAGTACGTTTTTAAGGGTATAGTGTTTGGGAGTGTGAGAGCAAAACATGAACACACACACGCACGCAGGCACAAATGCACGTACGCACACACACACACACGCACACACACACACACACACACACACACACACACACACACAGTGTTGGAGCACCCATAGCATATTCACCCTGCCAGCCTTTACAGTATAAATAATGTTAGAAATATTAGCAAACATTTCATATTCCTATTAATAACACTATCATTTGTTTATCAGTGTATTATTAAACCTGTGATATTTTAGGAGTTCAAAGAGTTTATTTCATTGCCAGAGCAGTAAGGCTGAATGCTATGAGCTTGCTAGCATTTTCTAATGAAATAGTTTAATCCATCTGATCATTTCAAGGTTTATAGATTGTAGAAGCTGCGTAAAACGTGCGTTACTAAATATTCAAGCATGAATCTTGTAAAAGGCATTGTGTTAAATTAATAGAAAGCAGTACTAAATATAATAAATGAGCAAAATACAAGCATATCATATAGTTAAATATCAGCAATAGAAATAATAACACTGAAGTCGGTAACCTTTAATCATTCTCATATTGAACCGTTAGATACCAACCAGGCTTTCTGTGGATAATAAACACAGGACACACACATGTTGAATAGGTGATCTATCTATTTTTGTCTGTTTTTGTCTATTTCAGAGGCAGGACGTGTTGCCTGGACATTCCTCTGCGTGGCAGGATCTAAGGCGGACACTGGCGGCAGGATTTAACAGCAGGGGTCAGAGGTCAAAGGTATCCCCGGGTTCCACATGTGCTACTTTGCCCAGATCCTGGCCCGGCAGCTGTCAAAGTGGGCAGCCAGCCGCACGCTAATGTCTATTAGCAAGACAAAGGGAGAAGAGGGGGGCCGGCTATGAGATGGGCTTTGATTTCACTGAGATTTATAGCCGTGATGAAATTAGCTTTGAATACTCTTGGCTTGGCCTTTTTCTCTGTCGTAGAGACACATCTGAGGGCTCCAAGGTTTGTTCCGGGATACAGACACCCTCAAAGAATAAATAAAAGGACAACAAATCTTTTAGAGAAAAAGGAGAGGAGCGGCTGCTGTCTCCAAAAGTCCTTCAACTCTCTATTCAGCTGGCTGTGGCCTATTGTGTGTCGAGCTCAACAGCCATTATTGCTTAGAGAGAATGCCAACCACAGACTTATGGAAATGTGGAGGTGTTACTGGGATACTGAGAAGGCACTTGGCAACCTAGACTGGTTTATTAATTCAGAGGAAACAACTCTGTGTGTCTGTTTGTCCTCATCAGGTAGTTACAGTAACAGCAGTGAGGATATGATTGTATGTACTGTATGTGTGTGTGTGTGTGTGTGTATATTTAGTATTTATGTTTATATTTTGTATGTACAAATGTGTACTGTATACAGTACTGTATGTACAGTATGTATGCATTCACACCCTATTGTCAATGTCTTGTGGCGATGCAGGACCTTCTTCCTCTTTTCTCTTCATCTCTCTTGACCATCCCCTCCGTGTCCTGTAGTAAATACTAACTGCCCCCCGGTGACCCTCCCCAGTGATAAATAACACTTAAGGTTAACCATGTTTGAAATGGAGCTGTGGGGTCATTAGAGGGCCTCCGGAGTTTGCTTGACATCCCCAATATGTTATCAGTATGCCCAGGGGCTTTTGCCACAACTGCATTAACTAGTGGGCCACACTTTGGTGTCTCGTGTGTTGATGTCAGGAAGAACACATCTAAGCACACAACGAAAAAAATGTTCAGCATCAGATATTTGTCTCTGTGTGTGTGTGTGTGTGTGTGTGTGTGAGTTCAGCGTTGTGAGCACACTTGCCAATGATGATAGTCAGGTTGTGAATGAATGCACAATACACTCATGCTGTACAATGTAGCAGCAACCATTTTTTAAGAGCAGTTTTCTAACAGTTGCATGTGAGTCAAGCAAGGGTATACAAATCATACGTTTCCTTTAACTGTAAGAAAACAGTGGTGATCTATAGGTATGTTTAAAAGGAAATGTGTGTGCTTGTAGAACTATTTACAAACCACAGAACCATATAGGACATCTATATTGCCTCGTACCATTTTCACTCTTCTTGTGAAATAAATAACAACATTTATTACATGAATTCAACTGATGGGTTTACACTTCATGTAAAATGATTGCCAGGAATGTCAGCACACTTGTACATTAAAGTAGCATTCTTGATTTCCTTTAATTTTATTTTTAAATGTTGGCATCCTAAACATTGTTTCATTTTCAGAGAGAAAGACATATTGAACAGCTTTAGATAAAAGGTAGACTTTAATTCTAGATATTCACTATAGTGCAATTTATCACTAAATGGCATTATATTTTGGCCATTTGATATAAATTCAATAACAACAATAATGATCTGTATTACAAAATAAAAAAACATCATCTTTCATTTGATAATTGACAAGATGGCAAGGTAAGAGTCTCCACCTAGTGGAATTTAAGGTAATATGCCTATATATAAATTGACACTTTTATTAACAAATGCCATCAATGCAACTTCCTATTCAGTGGATTTCACTCTCAATGTGTACATGTTCCTCTATATAATGTATTGTAATGTGACAAAGAACATAATACAATTCTGCTGATAAATGATGTGTCATGATTTTCACATGTACAGCATTCCTACTAAGGCTGTAACCACTAACCAGGTTGTGTAACTGCATGCTACTGTCTATCTTCCATCAGCTGAATGAGATTGTTGTCTACAGCTGACAGAAAAATGGTATAGCAATAACAATAGGAACAGCAACATTTGAGCATACATGGGCAAATGGAACAGTGTAAAAGAGCACAAAGGACATTGCACGATCAAGTCATTCTCGAGAACGCATGCTGACATTGAACTCAAATCAAACAAAAACACATCTCCCTTCCCTGCCATATGGTGCTCCCTTGGAAACACATTGCAATGGTTAGGACATTGTTGTTGAGTGATGTAGCAACTTCTGTTTGTGTTCGTATTTACAATGCCAGGGCTTTGTAGTACCAAATTATGTTTTCAGCACACACAGATAACGGTAAGCTATAGCGGAATACCAGCAAATATTTTTATTATATTTCATATATTATATTTATTATATTTTTATATTTATTATAATTTAACAAAAAGTGTAATATCTTACAATCACTGACTATACTTGAGCTCAGATAATATATATCATTGTCATCATCATCGTCATCATCAGAACATCAGTAGAACAAACAACAGTTCTTTATTTACAAAAATATAGCATAGAGGAATTTGTGTCAGGGGTTGTTATATGTATTCAAACATAATGCATTTGTTTTCACTTGTTTGACTTGTGTTATTGTGATTTATATTATTTAAATTTGTGTATATGTTTGGTGACATTGATGTGACTTCAGTTGTTAAGTAAACATTTATTGATTCTGTAAAATGTAATTGCATCACACTGGTCTTTTGTTTGCACTGCAGAACGAGCGATACCGTTTTTAGGTACCATTGAGTTCAATATTTTTTTCATGGAATTTTCAATTCTAAATATATTTTTTCTGGTATTAAGTGCCCTCTGGTGGCAAAACTGTTTTGTACACACCCTTTCTTTCTTAATTTGAGCACAGCCTGCTTTCCCCTGAAAGTGTTACAATATATCTAATAGGAAATGCTTGTGGTGGTCAATGTACAGAACCAATATTTATTTCTTGTTGGATTGTATGTATATGGAATCTGTTAATTAACCCTCTCCCATAGAATATTCACTTTACTGCAATTATTGCCAAGATGCCAAGTTGTGTGACAATTGCAACCAAGGAATTTGAGGAAGTGTAATAATTCGGTTTTTGCTGGGTTGGCTGACCACTCAAGAACAACCTCCTCTAACAAAAGCAGGGTGTAAATTATTTTTTTCCATTCCACGTGGAGTATATCAGCAAGATCATGCATCTAAACTTGACATTTCTACTTCTAGGACTATTGGGTATGTTGATGATTTTAACAAGGCTATATGGTTCAACATTATGTTTTGCATGCTTTCCAATTGTTTTATAGTAGGTGCATTATATTTTCTGTCAAATGTTTTTTTCCTTCTTTTTACAGTAGTTTAAGTGGCAAATCAGAAACTATCCTCATCTGTGAATCAAGAGGTTGGACATGAATCTGTAAATGTTGGAGACAGTATCTTGTTACATTGCTTTTATGGTTATTCAGTGACTATTTCTTGATAT
This sequence comes from Forbesichthys agassizii, assembly GCA_026546735.1. Lineage (NCBI taxonomy): Eukaryota > Metazoa > Chordata > Actinopteri > Percopsiformes > Amblyopsidae > Forbesichthys > Forbesichthys agassizii. The sequence goes on along the minus strand of JAODLL010078465.1, from coordinate 33,224 downwards.
AACAAACATTGGGACAGAAACCACAGCTTGTGTATTACAAGTATGTGGATAAAAAAAAAATGCACACGTTATGGTGGATTTCAGAAAGATCATCGTTTAGACATACATAAAGGTGTGTATCACTTGCTGATCTCAGGTATAAATCTTTCAGACTCAGCTACTTATTACTGTATAGGTTCACGTTCATACCAGATTGATTTTGTCAACGTCACTATACTCTTATTGTAATGGCTCCTGGTTCAAACGTTGAAGCTGTCATCTATACGACAGTGTCTGAAGACAAAAACCCTGTGACTCTAAACTGTACAGTGCAAGCTGGATCATGTGGTGAAGATTTCAGTGTTTTCTGGTTTACAACCTCAGAAGAATCTCATCCAGGAATGATTTACACCCAAGGAGTCAGGGATAAGCAGTGTGAGAGGAGAAACTCACCTGAAACACAGACCTGTATGTACACCCTCCCAAAGAACAGCGTAACTCATCCTGATGAACAGACCTACTGTGCTGTGGTCGCATGTGGCCAGATTCTGTTTGGAAATGGAACTAGGATTAGCAGAGTTGACAATGAGTAATACTTCGATCTACAGTAACATGGAGATTCCTCTTCATAATGTACAAGAAAATATAATTCCTAACAACAAAATGACAACAATATTCCTATTTCCCTAATTCTCTAGATAGGATGGATTATATTAAGTGCAGCATTGGTTGTCACCACTCTCCTGGTAGTACTCCTGGCTTGGTCTTTGTACAAGAACAAGTGTAAGTAATAATAATAATAATAATAATAATACATTTTATTTAGGATGCCTTTCTGAACACTCAAGGACATCTTACATTTCAAATATATAGATATAAAACAATTGGCTGAAATATACATATTATAGTAGACATTTTATCTGGGAAATATAATAAACTAAATAAAAGGTGAGAGTGGAGCAATCTGCTGGACATACACTATTTACTGGATTTAACTAATAATGTTTTGCATTGGGATTACCATTGTGAGTCTGTTCTTCAAACATTTTCTTTTATACTGTATCTCTCATTTGGTTGTAACAGAGGTCTTCAACGTTTTTCTGGCCAAGTACCCCTTGGCTGATAGAAACACGGCACTATCACTGTGGTAAAAAATATGTAGTTGCCGGCTCAAAAATAATGTGTAAGGCGGCCTATAGTGCCATGTATAAAAGTAATAATGTAATAAAGAAACGATAATGTATATTTTCTGACATTTACATTTTTAAACAAAAATACGTTTGGGTTGAAATTATTTGGAGGACCTCCTGAAGTACCTCCGAGGAGTCCCTGTTGAATAATGTCTTGCCCAACAAGCCCGTTCAGCAATTTACCCTACATATACCGTAATTTATATTTCTTTGCGTAAAAACAATAAATACAAACATTCTGAGCTATATAGAAAACATTTGGGGTCCTGGCGCGACTATAATGCAACCAAAGTGTACTGTTACTGTAGCTCAAAATTGTGTGATGATGTTACAATATTTATAAATATTTTCACACATACTGTACTAATACTGTACTGACTACATTGATCTTAGCAGGACCAAGATACAGAAAGCACCCATTATGCTGCTTTAAATGTCAAGAAGCCCAAAAGAAAACAGCAGGACAACACAGAGAACTGTTTGTATTCTACTGTGATGCAGTAAAGGAGGACAGGCTTAACCTGCACATACTGTAATAATACTGTAAATAATTTCCTTTTATTATGTGAATTGTATTTTAAATATTGAAGTACTCAGGTCCAGGGTCCGGATTCTGGGACTCATTTTCAGCCCTGGAGTGTCAGGCCTTAGACCGGCCCACTTCAGACTGACAATAATGTAATTAAAACCTCAGTAAAAGCCTGCAACAGTGCACTCTTCTCTACATCATTGTAATTCATTAGAATATTTGACATGGAAAATACGTTTTGATTGAAACCATTGAAATGTCCAAATGGCAAAATATACAGTCTTATACCATATACCTTTGTATCATATTCATTTTCAATAGTGGGTTTTATATACTGTATGTTTACTACTCTCTTTTGACAAAAATACATAATGGGTCACTAGTAACATTTGGGCATAGAAAGTTGTTATATTGTAACTATAATGTGATCATGTTTTCTAATTCAGTGTCAGTGTCTTCCACAGTGAGAACATCAATTTCTTGCATACAATGGTCCTGGCTCTGCTTCTGACACTAAATCCAATTAGAAAATGTGTTATATTTCTCACAACAAATCTCCTTTATTTTACAAAGTTCTCTGATCAAGAAAACTAGTAAAAACTAGTAACTAATAATAGTTTTATTAATGTAGTGCTGAATCATCTAATATCATTCATCATCTCAGGGTATTTTTAATTCAGCATTAGCTTACATACTCTTAATATTAATTATTCTGATTGTTTTATTCACTTAACTATAGCCACCCTACCTGCCCATGGTGTGTTAGGCTCATAATGGCCTGCCTCTTCACTGTTATCAGCAAATCGGACTAGATAGAGGTTGCTGCTGAAGAGCTACAAGAAAATGTTTTACATATATAAACATGGTGGAGGTTTACAGACAACGTTATTTTGTATTTCAGCTAGCATCTTGCAATTAGCTAAACTTTAGCTTCCCACACATCATATTCATTTGATGTAGGCTACTCTCGCTTAGTTTAGATTTGGCCAAGTCAGTTTCAAGAGCGTTCTTTTTTTATTATTTCCGTTTCAGCGGCGCTTTTGCGCGTTCTATTGTCCATTTCCAATCTTATTTTTTGCTTGCATCCTCCATCAACAAGCACACCTGACTGACGTTTACAGCCAAAGTTACTTATTTTTCTTAGCAAGGTGCTGCTGTCTGTGAAGTCAAAATATAATTATGTCACCATTAACCTGCAGGCTGCACTCTGCGAGTGGGCTGTGAGAAAATAGTCAAGAAAACGTGTTTGGCTGCTGTGAGTGCAGGCAGGTAGGGATATAATTCATATTCAACAACCCACCCAGTGCTGTGACAACACCGGCCCTCGTAGCCAAAAAAAACCTGACAGGCCCACCAGGTACTCCCGATTAGCCAATCCGGGCCTGCTCAAGTCTAAAGACAATTAAAAATACATTTGCCGATATTTGCTTTTGCTTCCACATCTAAGCACTTTGTGTTAAAATCTGAAAACACCCTGTTTTGCCAGTTTCTATACTGAAAAAGCATGTAATTCAGAGCAGTTTATTGCAGTTTATAGCAGATTATTATTGTTAATATTATTATTATAACACACTGTTCTCAGAAGGAATGTGTAGGAAAATAACACAAATGAGATATGTAGGCTACTACCCCAGATAGGGTAGTCTATTGGTTCTGACTGAGTCTGTTGCGACTATTTTTATGTGCTCCGGTACGCGCAGATCATGAGCACCAGGTACCAGGGTGCCTATCAACAAATTGGCTTGATTGTTTTCACACTCTAAACCAAACCTTAAATCCGTCTACCAGTTTCCAACTCACTTATTATAAAATCCCAGTCAATATATGGTGCTAAATGTGTTTGGATTTTCTAGAATGGTGCCACATCATTTTGTTTACAATAAAGCAATTTAACAGTTTTTGCTCAGTCATATTATAGCTGTAAATTACATTTTGGATTGAGTCCATCACAGACTTGGACACATGCATCCCAAAATGCAATGCTACTAACGACCAGGACCCAAGAGTTTGTGTTGCTCTGTTAGGGGGAAAGCTAAAAATCATCCAGAAGCTGGTATGATGGTAGACTAGGGACATTCAAATATTGTCATTTTTTTATAATTAAGACATAGGATACAGTAAACTTTTTCCACAGAAGTTTTATTTAAAAGAATATTGTCAAAACCTGGGCTTGCACAAAGCATTTTAATTATAATTCAAACAGGCAAACAAAACACACACACACACACACACACACACACACATGTAAATGATGACACAAAGTAGGCTATTCATTTCAAGAATGGCAGATAAAAGAGCACCATTTTTCAAAAGTAGAATATAAAACAATACACACTGTATTAATTGCTATTTGGCAGATCAAGTACTAAGACAGTACAAACACATTTCATTAGTTCATTAACACTTTCTATTTGCTTATTTATGAGGTCCCATTGCCTTCATTATAAACACAACTATTCAATGTAAAGGCACATTATGTTTGACAGTCAAATTGACTGTGGGTAAACAACACAATAAAAAATGTTATATTTGGAAAACTGCAGACAAATCTTTGGTACAGCTGTATGCATTTTGAGAGGTTTGACCTCTGTAACATAAATGGCGTATAAAGTTGACAACACTATGTACATAAGATATATAAAATGCTATAAATATGTCTAAAAACCACAGACACTATGTACATCTTTGGACTGAAGCATGACAGTATGATTGTACTCTGTTGTCACAGATAAACACGTCAAACTGTAACAGAAGGCAATACATTCCATCCAAATTTCTTAACCCATGTTGGAGACAACCTCACAGCTAATGTTTTTAAAAGATTTCCAATCGGTTAATTAATACTTTATTAATAGATTACACATGTCTAACGCATTAAGGTCAAATAAGATAATGTCCCTAAAACATAGTGGTTTCTGGATTGTATGCTGACACATGATAAACAAATAATATGGCAGTGTAAAATAACATAGCTAATTTGGAACCTACAAACTATACACCTCCATTTCCAATGAGAGAACAATCTTTAAAATATATTTAAGGAAATATTGATTCATTTTTATGTATTGTATCAAACATGTATTCTTGTCTCAAGTGTCTCCCTTATTGTCGTATGATACATGCACATTTGTTGCTTGGTTACGGTCTGTGGGCTGTAGGCACACTTTGGTGATCAAGTACCGGGGCTCAACTAGCTAGATCTCCTGGTGTTCTCCTCCCCACCTCCTTCACCCTCATTCTCTCTTCCTCAGAACGATGTAAATGAGCCCGCTGATGAGGCAAAGAGGGAAGGCCACCCAGGCGCACACATAGGCATAGCCGAAATTAGCTTCAGCCTCCTTATCCGGACTCATCACAGTGTAAATGATGGCGCCACACATCACAAACAGGCCTAGCAGCAGACAGACAGACAGACAGACAGACAGACAGAGAAATAAAATGTTATTTCATCTTTGACTTCATGTTTGAGTCGTATGAAACAGCCGTCCATGTTTGGGTGTAGTCATGACGATTATGATGATGCAGTAATACTCACTGGCCAAGATCTGGAAGATGGCGGTGAAGAAGAAGCGGCCGCCCTTGAGCAGCTTGAACAGTTGAAAGATGAAGGCGATGAGGGAGAAGAAACAGAAGAGTACGGACAGGACCATGAGAGCCTGCACTGCCTGGATCCAGTCTAGAAGTAGATCACGCAGGAAAGCACTCATTCACGTTGAGGCTTATAACACGTACAAATATCCACACGTTTCAATGGTGTATGTATTTTATGCTATATGCTGTGGTATTCACAGTAAGTGTCCCATATTGTGCACACACCATCATCATCAAACCAGTATGAGATACCTCTTGTTGGCCGTCATGGCTCAAGATGTTTGTTTTGGTTTACTAGGATGAATGCTGGAGGAATGTGCCGGACTTACCTTCATTGCTGGCGGGTCGGCATTGGGAGCTTCCAGCATTTGTAGTGCAACTGTACCACAAATCCGTATATTTGCTTCCATGTACGATCCATGCCTTGCAAATACA
>JAODLL010078465.1:0-25000 GCA_026546735.1 Forbesichthys agassizii | reverse complement strand
CACCCCGGACGTTTGTGCCGGCCACTCAGCTGTGCGCGCTGCTATTTCTGAAGATGTAATTGGCGGAGCGGTTTATAAGTGGACGGTGCCAACAGCCTGGGAGGTTTACCCAGCTGGCACAGCTAGACGCATGTGTCAGAAAGGACAGGACAGACTGTAGAAGTCTGGAATAGAGGGAACACAAGTAACATGTTTAGTTTCTACTAATGCATTGATTCATATGAACATAGGAAATGTTAACGTTGCCTCTTCTCTCATTTGAGCTGTGCATGTGTTACAATAACACTATACAGCTGGGATTTTGAATACTACACACACATATATATACTTTTTTTTTCCAATTTAAAAAATTGAAGTTAAGCTATTGCTGAAGAGCATGTCTGGAACATTTGGGTAAAGTGTCAGTATTATTATATTGTCTAAATTCTGTAAACTCGATAATGCACAATGTCAAACCACAATGTAACACTTTTCCCAATGTATTCTGCAACATGCCCACAACCAGCAGCCTTGATCCACAGCGGATATGACCTTTCCCAAATGAATGACAGGATGTAATGGTCCGATGATGGTGGGCATCACCGTTTCCACCACGCATCCCGGTTTTCCCGATATCACCTGAACACATCCCAGACTCATGCCTTTGTCTTGTCATTGCCCACACCTGGTTTATGTTACCCAGATTGTCCACACTCATGTTTCACCCTGTCTTTGTCAGTTATTGTATGCTGTATTCCTCCTATTGTTAAAGGGTCTTAGAGAGAAAAACAAACATTCCATTGTATGCTGTATATACTTTAGTCAAAGAAAAGCATTCTTCAGATGAAGCTTATAAATACAAATCTCACATTACCTGGGGGTTGTATATTTCTGCTTTGGATATGTGGGTGGGCCAGCATGTTGCTGAAATAGTGGGTTGAACCATGTTCATGTGGCTAGCTATAAATGTTGTATTTGGCTGTTGAGCACAGAATCAAAGTATACATTATTCCAAAGGAAAATGTTCTTCACATTGAATGACTGGAGTTTGGGATTATACGTTTGAAGTATGTTGTATGTGTGCTGCTAATTTCAACAAGAACACCATTACACTATAAGATAGCATAGGCTATTAAAAGCTAGTCAGAACCTGGCTGCCCATGACTAGCATTACATGCCCACAACACCCACCACAGTCAGAAACCACACTGGCTCAGTAGTAGCCTACATGTTGGTAGTCCAAAGAATTCTCTCCAAAAACGATGTTGATGTAAATATACAGAATGGGGCTACATTAATACACACTTCTGGGAGGCACTTTAATATGAAGATTTACAATGAATTATGTGTCTAACCGATGGTCCATCTGGGAAATTAAATTTCAATATTAGTTCCTATCATGCCCTGTGATTAAATTGTGTAAAGCAGCTCACCAAGAAGAATATTTTAATATTTCATAGTGGAATATATCAGACTGGACCGTAGGATCAGTACTCAGATACACACTAGTATACTGATATACACTGATGGCAGTTGCATGGAAAGTCTAACAAAATGAACAGGTTAGTAGGTGGTCTGTAGTATAGCTAGTTAGCTAGTAAACATGGTAAACATGATAACATACCAGCTTTTTATGTTAAAGCTTCCTGCAGAATCACAAGCCACAGCCAAACACAATGGCTTGTCATTTGAACACTACCTAAAGTGTGTCGTGAGTAAAACCCTTGCCTGGGTCTATCTGTGACGGTTTCAGACAGCTGAAGATCCAATATGCAGAACCAGGCCCATTTGGGGAAGGGCTCATAACAGTCAGGCAGTAGAATTTGATTGATTTTGGATACACTGGCCTGCTCTGACAGGATGCAAGACATCTTGGTGGGACAGCTGTACAAGGATAAGTAAGTGCATGTGGGAATACGAAGAGATGGTGGAACGCCCCTGGTGTTCATTGCCAAAACAAGAGGAAACAGTCTATGCTGAAGTCAGCCTGGAGTCACCACGAGTAGCTTACACGCCTATGGGTGCGTCCAGAATAATCTAGCCAAACATCTCCGGGTCTCCAACCAATAACCCCTTAAAATGTACTTGTGTTTTATGGTGTTCAGCGTGAGCTGGTAGCTCTAACAGCACTGCATGCCATTGTATTAAAGCTAGACTGAGATTTGTCACCCACACCACACAGTTGTTTGTCCATTGCCCCATACAACCTACTTTAAGACTAAAGCCTTTATTTGTCCCCTACTGCCAGCAGCTTTCTTCTTGGCAAGATATCCTCTGCTCTCCAGGATGACCGTGGTTCGTTTTGGGGGGAAGGGAAGGGGGAGGGGGGGTGTGCTATCAGACAGCAGCCTGCTGCATGGGCAGGGGAGGAGCATTAGCACTAGGGCTGCAGGCGTGCAACACTATGCAAGGCCACGCTGAGGCTGTGTGACTGTAGCACATAGTGTTAACTGTGCAGTCGCACGTGCTAAGCTAATACACACTACGTTGCACATCTTCATGCATGCGTACTGTGCACACACACATTTACTGTAGACCTACATATTCAAACACGATACTGTATGCTAGTTGATTCACGAGCATAAAAGGCAAAGGATCACGGTTGATTTGACCCTTTGCAAAGTCTCACAGTTTCAGTTGGTGAAGCTCCAAAATGGACTGTGACCAAGCTGAAGACTTCTATTGGCATGTGGCTGAATCAGATATAGCAGCCTGATATTTGACTCCTTCTCTCCTTCTCTTTAGACCTGGGCTTGCCCCTCCCTGGGCAATAACAGCAAGTGAATAAATCAAAGACGTACGCCATGAACAACTCCAGATCTCTGCACCCAAGTGGTCCTAAACATGTGCTAATCATTAGCCACTGGCTTCCTGTTGGAGTCCATGTCATCGGTGCACACATCCCATACGGGAAGGCCTGCAGCAGACAATCTGTTGCTTACAATCAGGCGGAGACTGGCCTCAGGGCCTTGGAATGAAGCAATACACAATAATATTCAAATCAATGTTGAATTACTTTCAATATGGACACTGTTAATGGCAGATGTAAATCGAGTGCATGACACACTTTTTAACTTATATAATAAGTAATTATATATATATATATATATACACACACACACACACACACACAGATAGTATATGGTAGATAGTAATATGGAAGCCCATTTAGATTATTTTCATAGTGGTTGCATCACTTATGTTTTCAAATCTGAAGCTAAATCAGCTGCATTTCTAACACCTAAATGAGAAATAACAGGGTTATCTGCATTTTTCTCATCCCCTCCTCTCTGTGTCTAACAGTGTTGGCACCTTTCTTTGGGCAAAGACAGATATTGTGCCAGATATGCATAACTCTGTGTTGACCTTGTAGCTTGTAGGTGGTTATAACTGTCTGATTCTATTAGTGGTATCTTTAATAGACTACAAAGTAGTCCTATGTTATTTTCAGGATGTGGCGTATACCAATACTAAACAATAAGACAAATGCTGTTCCTTTATCCTATTACACTTTTAAATTAGACCCAGAAGGCACTGAAATGTATGATGACGTGACCTTGAAGATCTAAGCAGTATGTTTGATGTCAAAGTTCATTATATTAAAACATGTAAAATTGTCTATCTATTACTCATAAGGCTAAAACGTTACCCCAGTTACACTATGACCATGAATCGGAACAAGAATGGCTTTATAGTGAGTTTTATTACATTTATAGTTTAACTGTGAAAGTTAATTATGTTATACCTTAATTACACATGCAATAACATTAGCTAACGGACACAGCTGGTTGTATTATTATGATACAACCAGCTGATATTCTATACCATGTGATAAGGAATCCATATTCCTCTAAGTGTTCAGGTTTCCAGGCAGTGTATATGCTATGCTGTAGAACAGGTCAAAGCAAGGTTGAGGTCATGTTAACAAGACAGACATGTGATTATAGCCTGGCGACTGTGGAGTGACCTGGCGAAGGGACTCTGCGGTCAAGATGTAGAGCCTGTATCTGGCTAGTGAATTACCAACTCTTCGTCTGTGTAATACTCATCCATTGACGCTGGTCTGGCCACCAGCCCAGAGCAGACATCTACTCAAAGCAACTGATCCAAACCCACTGACAGGTCCGCTTAGTGGTAGATGAGAGGCAGTGATGGAAATATGAATCAGATACATCAGACACAGCAATGCACCCACATGTGCAATAGAGAAATAGTATTCATATGCACACCGGCAAGTCTCCTCCACCAGTTATATGGTATGCACATTCAATTGCACACCAAAATACAATACTCATTGTCATATGCAGGGTGTTACATTGTAATTTAATAAAAATAATTGAGTCTTTCAAATGTTCTGTTCGGATTGCTATTATGGCAGTTTAGGGCATCTTTGAATATGGCATGCTGGTCTAACACTTAACACGTGTATCATTACTGTAATCTCAAACAGAGAACTGGGATAATAATATATAGTTGATGAATATATCAGAGGTGTCGCACAGAGCCAGACTACAGAGAGCTCCAATTACAGTTCTCACTTTAAGCCAATGAAAACAATTGAATACAGGTGTTATGTGCTCCCTGGCGCAATCTAACTTTCTACCTGCTGTAGTCATGCCATACTCCTTTCCAGCTGAGGCAATTTGCCCCTCTTTTTTATAAGCCAGTTTGAATGACCTGTAAGGGTGGGGCCATGCATAAATGTATACGTAGATGCATATACATATAACTCTGATTCTTAAACTGAAAGAAACGTTGTGGAGTAAGGATGGAACTTTGCTGATTGATGCTTCAGGTGTGTTTACTAGAACCCAAAACAAATTTCCTCAAGAGGACAATAAAGTATCTATCTATCTATCTATCTATCTATCTATCTATCTATCTATCTATCTATCTTTATCTTTGCCATTTATCTTACGTTAGCAGTGTAATATTTTGTGCTGTCCTCTTGCAATTGGCTGACTGGATCCTGTTATCTCTATGGTGGCAATATACTAGCCTCTTGATATCATCCTTCCTGATCTCGTAAGCTTCAGTCTGATTTCTGGAACCCTTCCATTCTATCCAGTGTTCAGCTGGACCACATTTACAAATCTCCCTCCAGCTGTAGTGATTTTTAGTGAATGTGAGATATACGCACCTCTATAGTGCACTGCACTGTGAATATGCCTGCACAATGATGTCATCTTAATCCTCTAAAGCACAGCGTTGCCCAAAGGGTTGTTATGGTCTATATACAGCACATTTCTTTAAAAGATGTATCAAAGAGCAGTTCAATAATGGTTGGGACCATCCGTTTTTTCTGACACATGGTCAGAGGAGCACACGGTGTGAGAGGGCGGTAAGAATTCTTGATTTAGTAACCCAATTTAATTAAAATGACAAACTGTAAATATAAAATATATGTGTGTGTTTTGGTCTGGAGAAGTTGAGTGTAGTTGCATTCAGTTTCCTTCCGTTGCCTCAGGGCAATAAGGGGTACTTGTGAAGGATGTGTTTGCTGACTGTGTTTTAATGGTACCACATAATGCCATATATCACAGCATGTATTTGTGGACAGTATAATACAAATATATCATTTTTTGTATTCAGTTTTGGCAGAAAGTTGAAGTAAAAGACAAAGATGACTGTCTGACCAAAGATGACCATAGTACATAGACCATATCCCAGACCCCTTGATAATTGAAACCCAATACCTCTCCAGTACACCCTGACTTATACCCCCCTTCATCAGCCAGTAAAATTCTGTCTCCAATAGGGTTGGGCAATATACAGTAGACCTATATAATGATATGTTGTGGTATTTTCTGCAGTAATTAAATAATATGCAAATTAGTACCATTCATCACAAAACGTGAGCGCAGAGCAGTGGTCCTGGGCCCCCCCTGCCCTGCATGTTGTAGATGTCTCCCTGCTCCAACACACCTGATTCACGTGAATGAGTCGTTATCAATCTCTGCAGAAGCCTGATAATACCGTAAATAATCATGCAAATCAGGTGTGCTTGAGCAGGGAGGCACCTACAACATGCAGGGCGAGGGGGGGGGGGGGGGGGGGCAGGGTTGAGGTGCGCTGCCATAGAGTTAACCAAAATGATGTTGGGGGAGCAGTACTGTGTTTCTAACCGTTTTCACCGACCAGAACAATATGCATGCACAGACAAGCAGATGCACAACAGGGAAAAGCCCTAATCCAGCAACACTGCTCTCTATTCAAACCCTATGGAGTGGCTCTTTTACTGTCTATGTGAGATACCCACATTGCGGCGTGCATGTAGGCAGGATCAACTATGTTGTCAATATTGTGATATGGCAAATTCTTATTATGTAGAGGAATTGTCCTGGTATCGTGGATGGTATAATATAGCGCTATGGGCTTTGCCATATATTGTATACATGATATGACATGACACACTACATGAGACAAACACATGTCTGTATCAAATTCAATATGTTCCAAGAGTTTTTACCATTTTTGCTTTACGACGTGTTGATTTTTAAAAGATTTTGTGACTTTATATTGCTCTCTGGGCATTGTCTTATGATCTGTGAATTTATAGTGTTTTATACAATTCTATACCATTGCCACACATTGTTGCCTTGAAGTATTTTGGTTTGTTTTTTGACTATCCACACCCAGAAAGTAAAGTGAATGCGTGAAATGAACTATTTAGAACTAAACATCCAATGATAACACATTGTCATGTATGTTTAGTTCTAAATAGTTCTATATTGTTCTATATTTATATTCATAAAACAATATCAATATAAACAATGGTCAATAATAATACAGGTTCTAGGGAGGGACTATAGCAGACAGAAAAGAGTACATACTGATCCTGGTACAGTAATTTGTGGCATTTAAGACATAGCAGATCCCACCCACTCCTCTCCCAGCACTGGCCTGCGAAACGTTGGGTTGTATTGTTATGCTTTATGCATTCCAGATGAGACCATGGCCCCTTCCCCCCATGTGAGTATATCAAAACATATGTTTCGCGAAGTTTCTTTAAGTAATGACTTACCATTTCATGGCACAAAGTTTGGTCAGAAGGAAATGACATTTCAAAGAAAACAAAGCTGACAACTTTCTACATTTGCATTATTCACAATCCACGCTGTCCACTTTTTAAAATATTTTTCAGTGTACGATGAAGGCTTAAAAAAGTCCCATTTACGATGTATGGTAAAACATACTAGGAGACTAGGGTTCTGCATTCTAGAAGGTGTAGAATGTGCAAGTGGAAAAACTACATTACACCACGTGCTGTGCCATATGTTAAAGGCAAGTGGTGAACTCGGAGAGGAAAATACAGTATGGCAGCCCGGATTTGTCTCTCTTGTTTCGGGGGGATGGGGTCGAAACACTTAATTGGAAACAGACCTTGTTTTTTATTTTTCCATTATAAAGTTACCCTTTCAAAACAATTACCTGGGCTTCAATAATGTCCTTTTGCTAACTTCAGCCTTGTTTAAAGAGTCACCCTCTCGCAAGAATGAATCCCCATTGGGCTTATTAACCACAAACACTGTATTATAATTCCCACAAGCATGCTGTGTGTAGACGAGCTGTCATGAAGGAAACTCACTCACGTCTACATTGTAAAGACACATTAAAGACACATACATAGTAGATAATACACTAATACAAAAATACACGTGCCTTCTGCATCCTCGGGGATGTGGGGGTTGCCACAGAAGAATATTCTCTTCTCTGGGGTCATGGTTAGGCCTGTGCAGTAGTTACCTAGTGGTGGAGAGAGTAGACTGAGCTGGCCTTGTTCTGAGAATGATCAGGCCGACTTCAGTATAATTGTTGCACGTCGGATGATTGGAAACTGAGCGAAAACTGGGAACAGTCAGTGCTAGTAAGAGTGCCTCAGCCCTCGGCTATGCTGACAAGTCAAACAATATCTCTATGTCAAATTGGAATCTACCTCAAAGTATCTGTGACAAATTAGAAGGAGCCGACTGAAACCTCTCTATGGGATTAATGCGTTTGTAACACTGTGTTACATTCATCTAGCATTTGTAAAAACCGCTTTAGTATCATTAGTGGGTCAGTAAGCCCTTTAAAGCACGTTAAATTGCTCGCGACAAGCAGCGTTAACTTGACTGCGTCTCCAACACTAGTTCTTGTCATGGAGTGCTGTGATGCTCTCTCTGTGTGTGTGTGTGTGTGTGTGTGCGCGTGCGAGTGCATGCATGCGTGCGTGCGTGTGTCTGTGTGGAGTTTGTTTAGACTTCTGCCTCCCCAGCACTCCCAGTGAGAAATGATGGGACGGACTGAAGACGACAGGCAGCTGGAGGGACCGTGACACGCCCAGGCATCCCAAACACGCAGGGCCGAGCACCAATACAGTCGAAATACGCCCCGCCCGCGGGATGGGGTGACTCACTGTTACTGTGCATGTCTATAAGTGGGTCTGCTTGATGTGTAGTAGCATGCAGCTGGTGTCTTGTAAGTGGTCAGTTAGGATATAGCAATGCAGTGCAATGTGATACTGTAGGATACCGTACGCTAAAAATAATGCAATTGAAAAATACAATGTAAGACACTATGTGATGCTTGTGCAGTGGGATATAGTACTATTTGATACTATGCAATTCAATACCACGAGAGAAACATACAAGTTATTATCGCAATAAGAACATTAAGCTTCAGGTTCCCAGTGTTGCTGGTTGCAACAAAAAGAGAAAAATGCAGACACTCCCCAAGAAAAGCAGAGTGCAAAAGTGCGTGTTAGCGGAATTGGACATGAGAAAGGGGCTTGATAAAGTTATAATACTGGGATGGGCGTCTTAAAGATCTGAGCTTCCCTCCCATCCCAGAAGGCTCACATCACCAAGCTGACCTCACCCTGCCTCCACCCATACTCCCCCCACCCTCCCCCCCCCCCACCCTCCTCCCCCAGCACTTCCTGAGCAGATCTTCCTTGCAGCACAGCTGGACCTTGCAGCAGTGGAGGGAAAAGAGACCTTGGTGATTACTAAAACATTCCTTTTCAATACGTCCCATCTCACTCCAATGCTCCTATAGGAACGCCCTCTGGCCTGCTACAATGGTTTCCAAAGCATGGGTCAGGGAGAAGATTTTGGGATGGGTGGTATATGATTTAAAAATATTTTGTTATTCTTATTCTTATTTTATATAATATATGTGTATTTTTCAATGGTGTTTACTACTATGTCCTTTGTTATGCTAGACACTAATAGGTTAATGGGTTAGAGAAGTACACGTTTCCAAACAACTGCTCCAGTCAAAGAAACCAGTGCTGTATGTGTGTGCACGAGCACGCATGCTCACAGAGTCTTATCCCCAATAAATTCTGAGGTTTCACACTGTCGACATGATGTCTTGTAGTGTGAATGACTTGGTCAAATCTGGTTAAACTTTCTCTGCTTCTCTGAGCATCCCAGCGATGTGTCACTCAAGGTAAACAGCCACAGATGGAGAAGGTGGAGCGATCTTTAGCCAGGCTTTACCCCATGCTAGATCCTCTGCCAAGAGGCTGACATTGAGAGTCCACGCTCAGCTGCATCTTCGACGGTTGGGGCCGTACACGTCTTTGTGTCTCCTGCAAGAGCTCCGACATCGAGTGTTTATGTTGAAAATAAATACCGAAGATAGATTTGAATTCCTTGTATAAATCTGTCCATGGCAGGGAGACAAATGTATATATTGTAATATATTGTACAGTACGTATGTGTGTTACTGCACGTGTTCACATGTGTGCGTGTGTTTCAGGCGCGTTGTGCGGTGTAGTGTTTTTGGTCTGAGCTCAAGGAGGGGTATTTAAACACAACACTGTTGCTCTCTGATGTTTAAATACATATCTGCTGTGTTCTGTTTTAGTCATTTTACGCCAACACCACTGGAAAATTCTTACAAAGAACATACAGAAAAACATCCCAAGACCACAATATTCCAACCATGGTCAAATATTAACGACTGACTGTTTCTAAACTTACATACTTTATGGTATTTTACATAACTGTGCAGATGACTAAACTGTACTGAATGTAATTTTCACATTACTCAGCCATTGAAATAATAGGTGAATGGACACACATGCACTTACCCACACCCACGTGCATGCACACGCACACAGTGTGTATGCTGTGTAAACTGAACAGGTCCCAAGGTTCTGGAGGCGGAGGAGCCAGCCTGTGAGACTGTGCATAGTGTACGGGAGCCAACGATGGCTGGACTACCCCCCCCTTTCCCCTCAACAGCTCCGGCCAGATGGAACCACAGCCAGAGGCAGGGGAGCACAAATGGCACCACGAAGCTGTTAAAACGACAGACCAACACCCAAACACAGTGCATTTATAAAAAAAGGATAACCTCCACATGCAGCACTGGAGCTCTCCTCCCTTGTGTTGTTGTGTATCTAGAGACACACCTTGATTTATGATGCTGTGGAGATACGAGAGGAAAGGGGAGCACATCACACAGCCCACAGTTCTGCGTGAAGTGGCCCGCAAACAGGAAGGAGGTGCGCTGTAATGGAAAGACCTTTTGCCTGATTGGTCCATCCATTGATGATATTAGCGGCCACGCTATAAAACCATGGTGGTGTGCCCTGTGAGAACAGTGGTCGCTGTGTGTCTCATAAGGCTAATGGGGGAATGCTCTGAGGCTAAAACCAAGCCCAAACTCACACAGGGCCAAGTCTGAAGTAAGAGGTGATTTGGGGACTGGAGCATTTAAAAACCCTTTAATTTAGTCTTAAATAGTATGCTGATGATGTCATCACTGCAGAGTCCAAAGTTATATAAGAAGACTTATGTAACTAAATCCATGAAATAAAATGTAATGGCTATAACTTAACTATAACTATAACTTAACTATAACTATAACTACAACTATATTTTCCTGATTTTAAAAAGATGCGCAATTAATCGGACTATTTGTGCATTCATAAATAATATTGCAAATAAAATGCGTTAGAGGCCGGAGTAAATAAAGCAAAGAATGGACCACTCATCAGCAGTATTCACTACTTTTCGCTGCAACACATCTTTTGAAAGGCACGTCGATAATAGCCACACCTCTCCCCCTCCCCCCGCAATGTGTGAGCGCCACTGGCATCGCTCATTGTGACAGGAGAGGCGGGCGGTTAAGTTAGAAGAGAGACGTAAGGTCAAAGTTCACTGCTGGCCTATAGAAAGTGACCCTCAATGATCCCCCCACTTCCTGGTCAGCTCGTAGACCGTCTCTATGCAGCGGACATGCCGTGTCTGCCAAACAAGGAGGGTATTGTACAGACATATGGACACCATTGGGATGGTGCCAAGTCTATACTGGCAAGGATGTGGTCTTGTTGAGAGATCAGCATGTAAGGCCTCTTTATACATTATCAGCCCTGGTCAACCTCTCTGTTGCCTCTGTTTTTCAAAGTTATACAGGGATTTAGTCAACGTAGGTGTGATAAAACCAGATACTAATTCCATAAACTGAAGGTTTACGCAGTCCATTTGCTTGGGGAAACACATTTTGAGATTGTGAGTGCATTGAACCGCTTTCAAAACAAACGTGTTTATTATCGAAGAAATGTGTTGTGATTAATCCGTAAGTAAAGCCACATGTGCTGAATGCTTGCAAAGCAAACACTTTGAAGATACAAGACTACATAACAGCTACATAAGTAAACGTGCGTGCGTGCTCGTGTGCGTGCTCGTGTGCGTGCTCGTGTGCGTGCTCGTGTGCGTGCTCGTGTGCGTGCTCGTGTGCGTGTGTGGCTTCTATAGAATGCAGTCTGTTCGTGTGTGTCTGCCAGACACACACCAGCTTGGGACGGGAAAGGGGGAGAGCAGTCTTTGGCAGATATAAGGCAGTAAGGCACAGCCCCGGCTAGCCCCTACCCCCAAGCCCAGAGCTCCCCAAGCCCCATTCTCTGTGATCATGGCTCAGTGGAGGCCAGACTGGGCCTCCTGGGGACGTGTTTGGCTGCACAAACTGCTCTTCTCCTCTGTGGAGTGAGACAGGCAGCGGTAGATAAGTATTACACAGGCAGACGGAGAGAGAATGGAAAATTAGGGATGAATCATTGCTGCTTTGGCTGTGGCAAGAATGACTCCGTTACTTTATCAGGCAACGCGTCACACACCATAGGCAATAATGTCGCGCACGCACGGAATCCGACACATCCTTCAGCGGATTACGGTAATGATTGTATACGTGACAAAGGAACGTGACGTTGAAATACATTACGATATGTCGGTGGGGTTTGCGCGGCCAAAGCTTTGACTGCTGAGCACGGATTTGGCAGTTCTGGCTACACAAGATAGAATAACATGTGAGAAGAACTGAATCAAGCCCAAAGAAGTTATGACACAGTTTCCAGATCTATAAAATGAACTGCTCATTGCACAATAACTGCAGAATGGGAGAGACCAGCATAACGTTTCCCTGAAAACTTCCTTGTTAGAAAGTCATTGTTAATGTTTGATAACAAATCAGGCTACCAATATGTGGGAAGACCCCATGTTGTACAGACTAGTGGATCAATTGGATCACAATCAATTAATAACCACTGTATTTCTTCCATAATATAATAATAATAATATTAATAAGCTTTGTTTATAGAGCAAATTTGTATACAAAGTGCTTTCACAAGGGTACATTTAATCAAATATACATGATAATAGAGAACATCAAAGTATACTTTAATAATAAGAATAATAAGAATAAGAATAAGGATAACAATGCGAATAATAAGAGTAATAACAATAAAATCAAATTAAATCAGAGAAGGCTCTCTTATAAAAGTATGTTTTAAGAAGGGACTTAAATGAGTTCACTGATTCAGCTGACCGGATTTCTCTGGGCAGGCTGTTCCAAAGCCAACAAACGTTCTGTTCCCTTGATATAAGTCTGGTCAGAGGAAAATACGTCAGGCCTCTGCCAGAGGACCTCAAGGTATGTACCGGTGCATAAGGGACTAGCAGGTCACAGATAAAACAGGGAGAGAGGCCATTGGGAGCTTTAAAAGTAACCTATAACATTTTAAAATATATCCTGAAATATACCGGGAGCCAGTGTAAGGAAGCTAAAACAGGAGTTCTGTACAGTTTGGAGTTGATCAATTGATTATTGGGTCAGGCAGGTAAAAAGGCTGTTGCAGTAATCCAGACATGATGAGATGAAGGCATGCAAAAGTATTTCTGTGTCTTTAAAAGTCAACATTTATAAAACATGGTAAAAACATGATTGCACAAGCTAAGTGACGTGATGTTCAAAACTTAAATGTCCAATCAGACACCAAGATTCTGTGAAACAGGCTTGATATGATCTGCTAAGGAATCAGCACAAGGTAGAATCTCCATTGTCATTTGCTGAGGCCCAATGACCAGAATCTCTGTTTTGTTGGAATTCAGATGGAGGATATTACTTGACATCCAATTTTTGACATCACAGTGGCAATTGGTAAGTGACCTCAGCATTCCAAGGTCTGTCGATCTGACAGGCAGGTAGATCTGTGTATCATCAGCATATGCATGGAAAGAGACACCATGTGTCTGAATTACATGTCCAAGGGGCAGCATATATAGGGAGAAAAAAATAGGTTCCAAGATCGGCTCCTGAGGCACACCACATTTAACATAGCAAAATGAGGAGAAATATTTGTTTATGGAATCACAGAACTTCCTATTTGACAAGAATGATAAAAAAACATTCTAGAGCTGTACCAGAAATCCCAACTCAGCCTCAGTCTGTTTTTGCATAGTGTGGTTAATAAACAACCATAAACACCATTACAAAGGTTTAACCCTCGGGAGGAGGGGTCCCAACCTCGGGTTTTAGAACCAGCTAAAAAGGCAGGATAGTGGTTAGACTGCCAGACTAAAGGTCATGGTTTCGGTTGTATAATAAATGAATTAATCCAGAACAAGGCATGCAATGCCCAATTAATGCATTATTAAATGCTATGAGGCACAACCGCAAAAACAACATAACATAAACCATACAAATGTATTAAATATAATCAAACATGGTTAATAAAATGATTTCAAATTATTTAGATGAAACAATACTTTTATTTCAGTTGAAAAGTTATTTAAAAAAAGATTTCTCATTTAACATTTTTCATCTCAACTCACAAACATTCATATGTGCGTGTGCGTGTGCGTGTGTGTGTGTGTGTGTGTGTGTGTGTGTGAAAGAGGCTGGGGCGAAGGGAGGAGGGGTCCATATTGAAAACCAGATGAGGAAAGGAGACGTTACCTACATGCCTCCCCCCTCCTCTCCAAGTGTGTGTGGTCTCTCGTTGCCCTCCTGCAGATGCAGTGTTTAGTCAGAAGGTCAATGATGGGTGCTGGAATCTTTATGTGCCCTGCTGCTGTTCACACCATGATGTGCTCCCTTCAGCAGACCTATGGGGAATACCATGCAACGCAACACAAACGATCTATTTGATTTAAAGCGCATTGCGACCAATCATTGCACTGGACAAGAGTTTCCGTCTTTGAAATAGGTAGGCCCATTGATACTGATTTGATATTACAGATTCTATTTTTCATGGCAGCATAATGATTAAGAGACAACACAGTATGTGAATAGATAGGATCAACTTTTGTTCTGCGAGAAACACACAGGACTGGGAGATCCACGCAGAAATTAATGTTAGCCTAGTCTACTTTCTTTTTTGTCTGAATAGGATCTTGATTAAACAAATATAGGCCTACAACTACGGAATGCCAGAGACGACTTTCTTCGTTATTTATTGCCAATGATAGTATTATATTATATTGTATTTATTCAAATGTATTTTTTAAAGAAAAATATAAAGGAAATATTTTGGTGCGTTTTGAGTTGCCGGACACTGTGGTCTGGTATGAGAGATGAGAAGGGGTGGGGTCTTGCGTGCTAGCGTGTGTGTGTGGGAGGAAAAGGAAAGCAAAGCCAGGCTGAAGGTTGCATGATGAACAATTATGCATTCTGTTCCTCTTCTGGAAGGGGGCCTTCCACATTTTACCACCCCTCCCTTATTCCCTCAACCAGCAGGTTGTTTAATGCTTTCCAGATTGCTGCATGCCGTCGGCTTCTTGGAAGAATTGCAAGTCTGCTCATGGAATTTGGCGGAAAGGTTTGAGGGTCCATTCAGGGGCTCCTGGCACAAGGAATCTTAAGTCAACGAGCGCCTCCCATTGGCTATATGCAGATATACATTATACATTTCTGAGCTGGCAATTATAGTGCGCGTAGCAGATGCAGTCTATGCTTATTTTTAAAGCTACATAACATTTTTGAGAGTGCAACAGCTGCAAAGTGGAATCAAATTTCAACAAGCCGGCTCGTCCTCGCTAGTCCACGCCTTGGTGTAGTTCTATCCAGTAGCCTGCCACCGTTATACCACGTGTCTAATTACAATATACTAACCAGCAGGACTATGCTATACGAGTAAATCGCCTATCCATTGATCTAGCCATTGGATGAAACTATATCTTTTACATTTACATGTATACATGTTTATTAATTAAACAATATATGTTAACATGTTGAGCAAAGGCTGCATTACGTCCTGTATAAAAATAGACCGTATAAGCTATAACTATATACAGTACAAATAAAATAAAATAAATATATAACATATTTGCTAGACGTTTAAATAAATAAAATAAGTTGATTATGAAAACATTATTGGCAAATGCTTTTGCTTTCGTCGATCTCTCATATCAAATATTAAAATACATTTCATATACATAAATATATATTGGTATTTTGTATTAAGTAAAAACAAATTGCACTTTATATTTTATTTTATATTTATTTTTATTGTTTGTTGAAAACGTTCTCCATCACACCACCTGACACACCCATCAGCAGATGTAAACTTAATTGTGACACTAGATGGCAGTATATAACAAGAACTGGACTATAATAGAGGTCAATGGCGGTTGATCGATAGACTACAATACAATATATTAGTGACTGGCAGTGATAACGAGTCATGTTGAGTAGAATGAACATCTAGTCTGTGACTAGTAAGGATTTACACTTTCAAACAAGCAATCATTTTGTTAAAACCTAATAGTTTTACACGCACAGACAAAACAACAATCAATGCCGCTGTTTTGTATTGATCAACAGCAATCGATATATAATGGACGATGTTTAACTCGGGCACAGGCATAATGGTTTTTCACAGCAAACTACCGACAATATATGGTGTAAACTGATGGCAGCACAGATTGCAGGCATATGAAAAATATAGCGAGAGGTGAGAGATGCAAACGAGAGATGGAAACGAGCATACGGTCCACCATGATTTGTAAATATTCCGGCTAAATCACAGACAGCAGAACTAAGGAGCAGAACAAAATTCAGGGCAGCGATAGGGCGTCCTGTAGTTCTGCCATGTACAAAAAAAGGCCAAGTATTGACAGATGGACCTATTATAGCACTTGTATTTGTGTCAGTGTATATTTTCTAATATTTACATTTTTGGAAGAAAATAAGTTTGGGATGAAATAATTTGGAGTAGCCTATGAGGACCCCCCATAGAACTATATGGGGCCCCCTTGTAAAGACCTCTGACCTATACTGCAGTGAGTCAAACCATGATAATGACAGTGGCTATACAGAGGCTGGCCAAGGACATCCATCATGTGTCAGAAGTTGCCAGAAGACATCACATCCCATTACCATGCTACATTCCCAGCGAGTCGTGATCAGCCAGGACAGAGATTTCCCTCAGGTGTTCCTTAAGACCACACACAGTAGGATTGATGAACGAACAGCGGAGAAGATGACCAACGTGCTTAGAGGGCAAAGTAAACGAACACTAGACTACAGTAGGCTTTGGTGCATCAGTGCATTAGGTTTATTTTAAGTAAGTTCATAAACCTTCAGTCTCTTACATTATGTAGGATAGTAAAGGCAAAATAGTTTGTATCCTCTAAGATACATTTTCAAGATAGACCCATTCCTGTGCATTTAGGTTGCTTGAGCAATGGTATCATGCCTGTCCCTGGCTGCAGTTCAAGTATAGAATCACATTCAATTGGGCCTCGATTGCTTCCTTCCTTCCTCAAAAAGTAGGCTGCAACAATAGCAAGGGAAGTAGAAATTCCTAGTCAGACATATTGCTAGACATTGCTGCTTGACAGAACGGCAGTTCATTCATTACAAATACAAAGTATTTGGCATTAATTAAGAATATATCCATGTCGACTAAACAATGTTGTTGAGGCAAAAAAAAATAAAAAATTAAACAACCATCAAACGCAAATACCATAATCATTTATTTTATTGAAAAATATAGGTTATTTGGGATAACATGGAGGGGGGGGAAAAAAAAAGCACTAGATTTTAATCACTTTTAGACAAATACAACATTAAGGCATAAACATACAAGACATTTCCATTCAGACATGAGCTCAATTATTAATAAACCATAAGTTGGCAGGTGGATGTGTGACTGCAGACATGCTTATACGTTGAAGTAGGCCACTCTACTGCACGTTTCCATTTCCTGTTAGCACTAATCAGTTTCTGCGGGAGATTCCTTCTTGAAGCAACATTTTATTCAAACCACGTTTTTGTTAACCGGCAACAGTTTTAATTTTACATTAATTTCAACAGTGATTAATTATACTGAGAGGAACTTGACAGGCTCTCACATCAATGAGCTCCATAACGGAAACAATTTGTGGAAAGAAATTTAGATTTGCACATCTGTCAGTCTTGGTTATTGCAGCAAATCCAATCTTCCCAAACTCAGTGGCCTACCCATGGCAATGTTTTATCAATATTTCAAGAGAGGAAAAAAAAATAGATTAAATAAATGTGTAATACAGTAAACACTAAAATTAGTGTCTTATTTAACCGTGTCTGGTTACATCACCGATTTACATGTAGTAGTGAAAACTGCATTTGAAATTAAGTAGCTCAAACAGTTGAGGATCAAAGTCTGAGAGACAGCACCATGGTATTACCTCAGATCTGCTCATCTGCGCCAAACAAACAAGGAAGGAAGTGGTTTTCAGACACATTTCAGTTTCACCCCGATTGCAACGAATTGACAGATGTCATAAAAGAAGATAGAATACAGATTTTATGATTTACGTTTGAGCTACCTGCTAGGGCCATCTTAAATGGGTCATCTATGAGTGTGGAAAAACAGTGAACTACAAGAGAGGGGCTTCATGGTTTCATAAAGAATGCCATTCTGTGGTATGCCACACTTCCTGTGTTGATAGCTAGCGCACAATTAGCTTTACGACCTTGCTAACTGCTAATTTACACAGAGCTGTACAAAAGCTGCTGGGCTTTCACAGCAACGAAAATGCAAGGAAAGCTCTTGGCATTGGCTCAACAGTCCAGCTTAACAACAGAAAGCTGCACTGTTTAATATTGGCACACACACCAAAGGACTTCACGGGTGAAAACACACAACTTGTCAGCTATTCACGACTGTCAGTGTGACAGTGACATAAGGCAATACAGCTGAACATTAGAAAAGAGCAGGTTGTTTATTATAGAGATGGCCAGTCCACTGGAATTGTGGTATATTGTGGTACGTCAGCCATTCAATTCAAAGCACTAATGAGGTCTTAGAGAGAAATTAACAGTAAGTTACAAAAAGCCATTTAATGCTGAGCACTTTGGCACATCTGTAGCAAGGGGAGAGGGAGACGAGGCATGAATTGAGTTTCAGTGATCAAAACTCTGCGTTTCTTTTTTGCGTTTTTCTTTCCTCCTCTTGCATGTGGAATGTTCCATATGTGATGAATGACTGCTCTTCCGCGCCAGTTCCCATGCCGTTCAGAGGCAGAGCGAAAGAGAAAGCTCCAGAAGGAGCAGCCACAATCCCTTGGGCCAGGGACACACAACCTTCTCCTCCCGCACCCATCAGCACCATCTCCTTTACCATTGGCCCAGGCCATCAGGGTAGTAGGCCGTGTCAGCCCTGCTGTGTTCACGAAGTCTGGCGGGGGAGCTCAGACGCGGATCTCGTCGTCCTCATCCTCCATGAAGGAGGAGAAGTTGCACTCCCCGTCCTCCGGCGGCGCGCTGAAGGTGGCGCTGTCCGTGTCCCCGGCGTAGGAGAACAGGCCCTGGCTGCCGGGCTTCTCCTCCAGGGCGCTGGAGCCCGCGCTGGACAGGGACGAGGTGTCCAGGAGGAGCTGCAGGTGTTTGGGCCTGGTCCCGGGATGCATGGACGCCTGCTGCCCTTCAGCCTCCGGGCTCCGCCCCGCCCCCTGTTGCTGCTCCTCCTCCTCATTCTCATCATTCTCCTCCTCCCTCTCCTCCTTCTCGTAATCTCCGTGGGTGCTTAGGGGCGGAGAGGCGCGCCCCTCACTGCTCTTCCCCTCCTCGTACCCAAGGTCGTCATCCTCCTTCTGCATGACGTCGAGGATGTCCCCCAGCATGGACGGCCCCAGGTCCACGTGGAACGACATGACCGACTCCGTGCGCTTCATGCCCCCGCCGTAGCAGCGCCCGCTCTCGGGGAGCGCTGTCAGCTCGCCGAAGCTCCTCTCGTGGAGCTCCAAGATGTGCGCCTCCTCCGCCGTGGCGCCGTTGGCGGGCTGCCTGAGGGGGCTGGAGGTCAGGCTGCCCCACCCGGGCCCATCGCCTTGGCCCTCGTCGTTGAGGAATGGCAGGGACATGGCGTTCTTCACGTAGGTGGGCGAGGAGCCACCGGAGGGCGCCGGGGTGTCACCGTGGTCCACCCGGTTGACCGACTGGGAGCGCCTGCTGCTCCTGAACGTGCGCGACAGGAGGCCCGGCCGCGGGGAGCGGGGGAAGGAGGAGTCCTGGTGCGGGGACGACGGGGGTGGCGGCTCCCCCGAGCGGCTGCTGAGGAAGGAGGTGTCGCCGAAGGCGTCGCCGCTGCGGCCCACGTGCATGGTGTGGCGGAAGTCGCCCAGCGGGGCGCTGATCATCTCGCGCGTCAGGTCCATGCGTGAGCGCCGCTTGCTCTGGGAGGAGCCGGACACCAGCTGCTTCAGAATCGGCATGGCGACGGTCTGCGCTGTGGACGCGGGCAGAACTCCGAGCGTGTTCCCCTAGTCAGTCAGTCTCGTCTACGCGGAAATCCTGGGTTTAGCCGCCAGAAGGAATATTGTTGCTCCTTAATCCCAGGCAGCCTGTGAAAAGAGAAATAATGTACTTCAACGCCAAATGTATTACTTTCATTCATAAAAAACAGACAGAACCATGCTTGCTTGCAAACCACCTGTAGCCTATACTGTATTCATAATGTTTACTATGCTGTACAAATGGGTTTTTGAACAAATATTCAGCGCAGCAAAAACAGAGACCTTGACCAAACTGGTTCATACAAATGTGTAAACAAATAGTTATATTTGTGAACTATCATCATATCAGACATCCAAACATAAGAATGTTTAAAACATTCAGCAAATCATAAATACAATATAAACCCATCAGCAGTCCATAATGATAAACACCTAAATTAAGACTGACATCTATGATGCTGCCGCCAAAGGCCTAAAATGCACAGGGGAATAAAATGTGAACTGATGCCAAATCACCAAACCACAGACCAAGAATGAGCCAGAGAGGAAATGGTATGCACTGCCAATGCAAATCCAGCATTTGACTGCTTAACACACGGTAGTAGCCCAGTAATAGTTTGTTTTAAACAGCAAATTACATAGCATAACAGAGGCACAAAAAAATAACAACTTCCAATGGGCATACAACATAAATATTAAAGCCACACTCAAGGTAATAACATGATATAATTCAGATTGTTTTCTCTGGTACCACCCCCCCGAGGGGGCGTTTAGAGGATGACAGGGAGCGCTGGAATCTATATTTTATTCAGTGCGTTTACATGGACTTGAGTATCCCGGTTATTATTGGGTTGTTAAGTATCCCTTTTGTGTATTTGCACATGTGAAAAGAAATCGTGACACTGTTCCATGTATTCACCTTATCCTGGTTTCTGGCGTATGCCAATTACCTGCGCAGGCGCTTTACCAGGGCACGTAACCATAGGGACGTAACAGAAACAAACAATGGCAGCAACGAATGCGCCTCACTACTGGGGCGAAACAAAACAATGTTTAGTTTTTTGGTCATAAAGTTATTTAATACTACTACTACTAGTTATATTAATACTACTACTACTACTACTACTAATAATAAACTAGGTTCACACATTTAAATGTTTACTCAAGGTAACTCAGGTTACATGAGCCAGCTGTCTTATATACTCATTAAATTGGACAAACTCCAAAAAGTGGAAATATATAAATCTGCACAAATGAACAACAACAACAACGAACACAAACAAAACCTGGTGTTGAACAGGTACCGATATGGTAAATTATACAAGGGTATAGTAATGAGAATTATAAATTAGCTATAAATATGCAAGTAATAAATACATATGTATAAGTTCATGTACCATAATATCTCAATTAAAAATAGTCTAAAGCTATTAGTCCGTAAAAGGTTAACCATTTGGGTTTATATTAAAATGTTATGTTAATGTACTGTTTTAAGCATTGCAATATGTAATATCATTGTAATACTAGTTTGCTCATTGTCAAGAGGTAAATCGGTCAGTACCGCTTTTCTTTAACATCATTGGTTATTTACTGTACTGTCATTTTCCTAAGGAGGTTGATTGGCGGGAGGGA
The DNA here is from genome assembly GCA_026546735.1 of Forbesichthys agassizii. Lineage (NCBI taxonomy): Eukaryota > Metazoa > Chordata > Actinopteri > Percopsiformes > Amblyopsidae > Forbesichthys > Forbesichthys agassizii. The sequence goes on along the minus strand of JAODLL010078465.1, from coordinate 3,398 downwards.
AGAGTGTGAAAGAGGAAGAGGGGGGACTCGCAAAGTGTATGGGGGAATGTTCTGGAGGTTAATTAGATAAGCCGTGGTTATGTTCGTGAATAAATAAAATACTAACTGATAATATTAGTGCGACGATCCGTGAAATGTGTGCAAACGGCAGTTTTGAGTGATAGAGTCACGTGTAGGGCTCTCGTGGCAGAGCTGAAGAGAAATGCTAGCCAGCTAGGCTAGCATGGGTTAATGGCGTCACCTAAATTTGTGAGTCTGCACTGTTAGATGGAAGACTGCTACAGATGCGGATGGACTGTCAAAGGTTCATTCCTTCCTTTGTTGCATGTTTAATAGTGTTGATTACTGGAGGAGAATCTACGCACTGTGAGTAATGACTGTTTGCCATTGGGGTTCCATGTTAACCGGGCCACGCTGACCCCAAATATCGTTCAGGCCTGCAATTTTTTTTATTTTGTTTTCTTTTATGCCGGCTGATGTGTGTGTGTGTGTGCACCCATGCTTACATATCTGTAATGTTTTATTTTAAATTAAGAACCTGTGACTGAGGGTTTTCAATTGGATTAATATAACTAACCAAGGAGAGAAATACAGAAATACAAGAGTATAACTTGTTTATGAACAGTAGTGAACTCTTATTTAATTTGTTCATTACATTTTTCCGTTAAAATAAATGTATTGGATTTTGTAAACTGTATTGATGGAATTTGTTTTAAAATAAGGCTATTGAAGAATGTACAGATTACCGTTTCAGATTAGAGTTAGAAAAGCGCTACATGTATTTTGGTAAGGTAATAGTAAATGTGACAGCAGGTACGACTACTTGGTTCATTAAGTCATTGAAGCACTCAACCTTTAGCCTGCTCTGAAGCATGGCTTCGTAACATTTATTATAGTCTTGATGGGGGCAATTGTCTTTGTTGTGCCTCGACCTCATTTTGCTGTCTCCTCCTCCTCCCCCTTTGCCAGCTGAGCCTCTGACTCCACTTCCTGCTAATAAACTTACCTGCCCTGGTTGCCACGGAAACCCCCTCCTGCTAAGCACAACATAATTTCCTGCCTGAGGGCTGCAGAAGCCATCAAGCAACCAGGCATCTCCCGCAACACATGGCTTCCTTCTGTAGCAACTGGAGCACAAGCTGTCCATACAGAGAAGATAATATGGCTGATTACATTTAGAGCGTTTATGCTATAATAAAACAAAAGCTCCCAAGCGCTAGAGACAACAGAGGCACAGTTCATGGACAAAACATGATTCAGACGTGTAAAAAGACCATCATGTAGATCGCAGGCTAAAAACACAAAACAAAAACACACAAACAACTCCCCCATTTTCACAGGGAACCGTGTTTACTGTTGAGGCCACATGATGTGCTGTGATGTTTTTATTAAAAAATAACGAGAAGAAGTTAATTATAATTCACAGTGGCTTCTGGGTGGTACGAGGAGAAAATGCTAGATGAAAGGGATATGGAAACTCTACCCATCTGCCCCCCTTTCCCCTCTCCCCAGGCCCCTGGCGACCAACACCCGATAACAAAGCTCAACGGTGCCCGAACCGTAATGTAAATGCAGAGATTGGTTCCAGACCAGTCACTGTGGAGTCCTGCGCCTTTTAATCTACACCAGAAAGAAGAAGAGGCTACAGGCAACAAAGCAGGCCTCTGGCAACATGACCAAGCCTGACATAAAATTATTCTGCATTTATAGCTTGAGGTGGAAAAAAGGGCCCCGGGAAGATAGGAGCATGAGAACTGCGGGGTGTAAGAGTGAGTGAGCGAGCAGCTTTATAGCGGGATGCATTGAGAAGCAGTGCTGGAGCTAGACTACAGTACAGACATGGACAGTGGCAGCAGATGGGATATATCTGTACAGATTAGGGCTGAATGAGAACACGGAGGTATACAGCAAGCCTAGTGCCGACTAATACACACCCCACTGGCCCAGAGACCTTGAACCATCTGGAAGATTTATTGGAGTTCTGCGAGACCATTTCTAACCAAGCGTATGTGGCATTTCTCAGGCGCGGAGTGAACTGTCAGTATGTGCACATGAACACACACACACACACACACATCTAGTTTGTTAGGGGAAGGGGGTGGGACCGCGGCAGTGACAACATTCCAGCCTGTTTTCCCAAATGTATTTATGCCCTGGGAACATGTTTGCTCCATTTATAGATCACAGAGCTTCATTATCAGTATAAAATACCCAGAAATGGTCTGATAGTGTATATAAAAAACAAAGAAAGAATATGGGCTTCTAACGCTATATGGTTATGACCAACATTTATGGGGCGAGATACACACCCAAACCCTCAGAGGCAATTCCACAGGAACAGTGTGGGAAGTGAATCCACAATGGCTCTCTCTCATATTAAATGCTTAATGTGATGGTAAAACTCCATAAGTTCAGGATAAAATAATGATTTGGCACAAAAGGGAAAGCAGTAGCTGTTATTTCTCGCTTGTAGACAAACATGGTCTCCAGCTAAGTGAATTAACAACAGCAACGGGATCTTGGTGCAGGAATAATGAGCTACAGCGCACATAATTAATGGCATGCACTTCAGCTTCACAACACACCTGACATAATAATGACAACTAAGACAGAATCCGCATGACAATACAACCCTTGTTCATTGTCAAATGGAAATAAGGACTCAGAACTGTCGGTTTAAAACCAAAACTCAACACAAGGTAGACATGACAAATGGACCATTTCCATAATTGAGTGTCAACACACCATTTGCAGGTGATTGCCTAAAGTGTATATTCTACTACCCCATAGAAACCACCCTTGCCCAGTTCAGGAACACGCTTTGATGGACCCATTTGGAGTCAGTGACCTGGACGGAGAGCAGAGACAGCCTAAGGGAGATAAAAGCAGGGTTGCACAACACACACACACAAACCTGTAGGCCTACCAGGCAGGGCACCCACGGAATAAGCAAAACACCATTACTTGTTTCTTCTCAAAACAAAGACAAATGGCCTGTGGTGACGATGTAGCTGAAGTAAAACCCATCAAGGGTTTGCTAGCTCATTAAGAGCAGGGCAGCTCAAGGACAAGCGGAGGAAATCTAATTATTCCTCCTTCGGCCGGACCGTGGCCAACAGCGAGCAGGCGAACATGACGCTTGCAGACGAGAAGAGCACGCGTGCTGATCTAATAAGTACTTCTCTTAATTAACACTGCCAACAACCAGGAGACCAGTTTGGTTTAGCAGGCTGATGTGAGCCATTAGCATCAGGGGCCGTGTTAATTTCAGATCGGCCTACAGTAGGGCTGGCCCCAAATATTCGATTATTCGGGTATTCTTTTGTTGGGTATGTATTCGATTTCAATATTGGGATTCGAGTATTCGTTTTTTCACATTATACATGCATGTTTTCCCA
>JAODLL010078454.1:0-15885 GCA_026546735.1 Forbesichthys agassizii | reverse complement strand
TCTCTCTCTCTCTCTCTCTCTCTCTCTCTCTCTCTCTCTCTCTCTCTCTCTCTCTCTCTCTCTCTCTCTCTCATGTAGATCTATCCTCCCATCAATGTGCTGCCATCTCTGTCTCGCTTGATGAAGTCAGCCATCGGAGAGGGCATGACACGCAGAGACCACTCGGATGTTTCCAACCAGCTTGTATGTCACGGCAAACCATTCACAGGCACCAACATCTATATACACAGTTGCTCCTCTTATACGCTGCTACATAGACAAATGTCCAATGTAACAACCACATAACAAACAGACAAGATGATCCAAGGTTATCACTACTGTGTATGTATACACACATAATATATAACACATATTAGGCTGGGAAAATAGTTTTTTTTTATTTGTGTGTGTGTGTGTGTGTGTAGTATGCATGCTATGCTATTGGTAAGGATGTCCAGGCGATGAAAGCTGTGGTTGGTGAGGAGGCTCTAACAGCTGATGACCTGCTCTACTTGGAGTTTCTTACCAAGTTTGAGAAGAACTTCATTTCCCAAGGTACACCGTTGCATGGGCAGGTCTGCCGGTAGCATCTAATAGGAAATAAATGGTTAAATGGTTAGTACATGTGGAAATAGCACATATATAAATGTCTATTGGGAATTGATGCACTTGTTTCCAGCGAAACTCAAAACATACTTTTGTAGGCGAACATCTGATTATTGCAGCAACAAAACGTGTTTGCACTCTTGTCTGTCGCTAGGTGCCTATGAGAACAGGAGTGTGTATGAAACGCTCAACATTGGCTGGCAGCTGATGAGAATCTTCCCTAAAGAGATGCTGAAGAGAATCCCTCAGAGCACTTTGGCGGAGTTCTACCCCCGTGAAGCCAAACACTAATGTCTGCCATGCTCTTCCCTAGACAGGAGTTTCCCAAACAAAGTGATGTTGTGTCTGTTTATGCGGTACATTGAACCATGCTGATATCTTGACAACAGTTGCGTGTAATTGCATGAATCTAAAGTATTGTCTCACTGTAGTCCCAGCTGAAGTGTTTGTTGACTGAATAGGTAATATCCTAAACTGCTAGACCTTCGCTAGTACAGTGCGTGCTCTAATAGATGTTAGCCTATAATGCTGGGCACATTTTTTCAGTCTGTTTGATTTGCTGCAGTGAGCAGATGCTGATGATATCTTTGATTTGCTAGTGTCAGTGTGGATAGTTACTCTAGACCAGTACATCTCAAATAGTGGGGCACGCCCCCTTGGGGGGGCTCGGAGCGATATTTAACAGGGATGAAGAGAAAGGCGGAGAGAGACAGCGATAATGAGACAAACGTAAGTCTCCCGAAAGCTAAGACGAGGAAATATGACAAAGCGTATGTAGCGCTTGGCTTCACTGTGACTACGGTGGGAGACAAGGAAAGCCCGGTATGTTTACTGTGTCTAAAAATGTTGTCAGCGGACAGCATGAAGCAAAATAAATTAAGGCGTCACTTCAAGACATTACACCCCAATCACGCTGATAAGCCGCTTGAGTTTTTTCAGCGAAAACGTGCCGAATATTGCCAACAAATCTCTCTTCGATTTCAGGCAAATTTATGCACTTAAAGTCTTTTCTGTTACAGAACAAAACAATGTTAATAAAGTTATTCTTTGTTGTAAGTTGATCTATATTTCTTTATTTTTGTTTTGTTTAATGTCAATAAGGATACAATATTCAGAGGTGTACTTATAACAATTTTATAGACAAATTATACTATTTACAGTCGCGGCGGAGAGTTGGGGGGCGCGAAATATTTACTTATTCTTAGCGGGGGCGTAACAGAAAATAATTGAGAAGCACAGCTCTAGACTGACAACTTAAACATTGCAAACATCTTTTGTAAGCCGCTATTATTTGAAATGATGACTTACATTGTGTCTGTATTATGTTCATCAGCCTTGATATGATGACAAACTGTCATATGGGCCTACCACAAGTTCAGTAACTACCATTCACAAATCATTAGCTTACAATGTGATTCTGTGATTCTGTATTTATGTGTGTCAAGTGTGTGAATTGCTGTATGCTAAATGTGCCATAGTTGTTTGAGAACTGCTCAGTTTAAGAAACATTTAGTGATTAGTGATTTAGTCATTTTCTTTTATGCCATACATTTCTGTTTGTCTGAATGAGTTTAGCTATCATTACCTTAAAATGCATTACATGTAAAATACTGAGGCCTTGTGACTATTATGAGTGAGGCCGTCTAGCCAATGAATTACAAATTATTTATTTATGTTCAATAATATATATTGAGTTTGAACAGCGTGCATGTTGCTGTCAGTGTATGTTGTGGCTGCAGTACAGTATTAATGTAAAATACATGCTGTTGTTTAGTCAATGACAGACTGGGTCCAAATCATAACCATTAATAATGGAAGTTTGGAACACTTCTAAACAACCGTTTAGCCACATGCAATGTTTGTGCATTATAAACATATTATTAAAGTGTAACTTCACACCCGGATCTGAGCCCGATTCCATGCACTGCAACATTATGTACCAACTTGACCTTGAATGACTTTAAACAGATTAATAAATGTTCATGAAGTACACTCATTTTTAGAAAATGTACTCATGATATTTCTCTTGCAGCCATGATTTATTTAGCATACAGAAATCATGGTTATCATAATTGAATGTACAATATTCTTGTAGCCTTGAAAACATTTGACATTAGAGATCCTCAAACCATCTCTGAGTACCACAAGGAGGCACTGTTGACCTGTGTACCTGTAGGAACAGCTAAGGTATTGATGTATGCTGCTTAACGCACAGAAGGAAACTTTAAATACATTCGAATCTGCAGACCACATATGTAATATTCATTGTTCATACCTATAGCATTGAAGCTTTCAGTTTTTCACAAACTGAACTATCAACCATCATTAAACACTTCTTACTAACTTACACTGGCCTTTTTAGACAGACACACACACACACGATGTTGTTCAGCATATCACGTAGGCTACACAGCTATAGCGCTTGTATATAAATGCTGAACCCCTCTCCTGCTTAGCTGCATCTGACAAGCTGTGAATGGACAAGGGTGATGGTGATCAGCAGTGGCAGCTATGTGGCATCTCTGTCTCTCTTCACGGCTCTGATTGTTCACAGCGACTGGTCCTTTGCAAGACTGTCACCGTGTAAGTGTGCGTGTGAGAGAGAGAGAGCTTTAACCTTCCTGTGGCTGATGCTGAGCAGTGCTTAAGGCCACATGGTGCCCAAACGTTCATTGTTTTCCAACAACCTGAATTAAACTACATTATATTAAACAAATACACAATCAAGGTAGATCATTTTTAGCCTAGCCTACTTATTCAACATAATCCAGCTTTGATACGTAGCAGATTTTGATGAGTTGATTTTGCAAATAGACAGCTGCATAACTGAATGTGAGCATATGAATTGCCGCACCTCCGCAATTAAAATGAGCAATATAACGTATTTCTATAGGAATATAAATTCATACAAATTGCTACATAAAAATCGAGCAATTCACCTTTTACTTCATTTCAGAAGACCAATATTATTAATAGCCTCATGTATTTTTATATGAGGTAATGGAACATTTTCACCCAAGCATAGTATACTAGTGAAGCTTACTGTAAGCCCTATTTGGAGTTTTGTGGCAAAAAGTTTGATTTATTGCATGAGCTTTAAGTTAATTCATTACTCTGTGGATGCATTTATGAATGAATAAAGGGTTTTTACCCTTGGATATCCTCTGTAATACAGTGTTGATAAATATTGTGACTAAATGTGTATTTCCCCCAACCACGTATGCAAGAAAAAAACAAGCATGTAGTGTAAGATAACCCCAATGAACTACTGACTGTCTATCTTCATATTGCATTTTCTGCTAAAAAGAACATGGAATCTAATTAGACTCCAAAAGCGTCTTCTCCATTTTATAATCCACTATCGCTCTTAATTATCAGTTGCATTTTTATTTCAAAGGTGTGTGTGTGTGTGTGTGTGTGCGTGCGTGCGTGTACGTGTGTGTGTGTGGCTTGCGTCAGTAAGCGTTCTAAAGGGTAAATAAACACACGCTTGCTGCACATGCTTGGAATAATTCATGAGGGTTCACAGTGTATTTCAAACCACACACACATTATTGAAATGACGTTATTGTTAATTTAGCAAATCTTGGTCAGCATCAATCATACATGCACACTTTGAAAACTCACTATACCTATTAATATAACAACAAATTATGACTATTCATTATTCTTGTGCCAAGTTGGTTATAAATTTACCCTAGATTATGTCCAAAATATCTCAATACATTCATCATGCGTTCATGCTTTGTATATTTTGTGTAAAGTTATACATTCTGATTGCATTTGTTGTATTATTACATACATGATTAACAGAACAATTAATTGGGTCTGACTAATAGGTGGTAGAGCTTGTGTTATTATTGAGGTTCATATCATTTGCTATATTTTCCTTCCTGAATGGTGTTGCATGTTTGGGATAATGGGCTTCAAATGTGCAAGGTGAGTCAATTGCTGTTTACAGATCGAGCACATGTAAAGAGCATGGAGACCTATTGGCTACATCACTTAGGTTGGAATAGACAGTCCTGCTGCTGAAGGGAAGCTTTGCGCTCTACTCAACAAGCCTTGCTTTGCAAGCATGTAAGTCCCCCAGACAGCCATTTTGTGTTAATCTTAAAGGAACACCTGTAGCAAGGTGCAACTTTGTATATGGCAACATAATCTTACAGATGTGATTGCTAATACTCTGTCACACATCATTGTTAAAGACTACGCTATAATCTAAGATGGCAATGGCAGTATAGAACAAAACATGTCAAACTGAAACTAGACAAGATGTAAGTGAAAGCAATCACTCTAACAACCACATAATACAAAATAGATGTAAATAATACATGTAATTAATGGCACATCCTTGGCAGAGGTGGTAACTCTACCAAGAGCTTTCTTGTGGCACTTGTGACCAGTGCTGGGCAAGATACTCTGGAATTTTAATAAGTTACTAGTTACTTATTACTCCTTCAAAAAGTAATAACACTACTTTACTTATTACTGGGTATTAAAAGGAATTAGTTACAGTACGTTACTAGTTATATTACTATATTACTTTCACAATAACTATCCTGCTTTGGCCTTTCCGAATAATGACAACCTGTGTAGCCATCCTCTTTAATGTAACAATAACAAACCGTAGGAGTCAATAATCAGCCAAAGTGAAAACATTGCAGCCTCTCAAACCAGATGATTGACAGGTTGGTTAAATTAACCTACCCTAAGTTTGCAATGACCAGAAATCTTGTTCTTATAACGCAGTAACTATTAGCTACTTGGAATAGTAATTGTAATATTATTACTATTATTACTGGAAATAGTAATTAGTTACACTACTAGTTACTGACCCAACACTGCTTGTGACATATCAAGGACATTTGATGACAGATGTGGCTGGCTTGCATGGCGGTGTCCTCTCAACAACACTGTGGGCAGCGGACACTATATGTAGTGAAACAGTAGTGTTCACGCCAGCCTATACCTCCACACGACTGGCTAGAGTCCCAGTGGCCATGTTCTGTAACACCTTCATGAAATGGTTGGATCCAAATCAATGTTCTTACATATGTGGTTAGGTGTGAGTGTGTGTGTGTGTGTGAGTGCCTGCATGCGCGCTCTGTGTTCTGGCCTGTGGTTGAACCATGTACGGTGAAAACAGTTCAAAAGAAGGGGTTCAGAGGAGGAACTCTGGTCTATAGTCTTCTCTTTATGCCCCCATTCCCTCCCCCAAGCGATCTCTCTCAGTGCCTCAGGCGGAGAAGCATTGTTTGTTTTGACAGGCACCCAAATCCATTTGCGGCAGCTGTCACATTCCGGAAGGATCCATTTGAAGTCTATATCTAGTGGTCTTCTGCTCAATGGATTCACATGCTATCGCATCGTCTACAGTATGTGACGGCAAGCCTCCTCTCGTGTATGCAACCTGCTCCACACACATAAATGTAACCAAGCGGGTAAGTGCGCACACACACACACACACACACACACACACAGACAGAAGTGCGCGCTGCCGGCTATTATCTACCCTTTTTCTGCCATTATTCGCACACAAGGCTGCGTCTGTCCTCGGGGATGGAGCAACAAACGAGGGCTTGTTAGAAGAACACAATAACATAAATGAGATGCTGTGAAGGCTGTGTGTGTGTGTGTGTGTGTTTGTGTAACAGAGGTAAGGACAACTATTGCCAGCTAATAATCTGTCTGTCACACACACGCACACACTCTGTCTCCAGTGGGGCAGCTCTCTGACGGACATACAAATGGTGATGTGTGTCAGGCACACACAACATGCATGTCCATTAGTCCGTTTGACATCTACGCTGTCATTCCCTGCATGTGATCTTCCCTCAGAGGTATTCTCAGTGACTCCTAGTTGTACTGGGTCCTTCATCTGCCGTTAAGTGGGCTTCAGAAATGAATTAGCATGGATCTGGTTGCGTGTGTGTTACACGCAGTGAGACAGTGAGTGTAGTGCTGGTGTGGAGAAGGAGGTCATTTCAAGCCATGGTTTATCAGATTAATAATCAATCTCTAGATTGAGAGGAAGAGAGGCAATCAAACCAAACATGCTCACTTATGCTATAGGTTTATTGAATTCTTTCAGTATGCTAATGTTAATTGTTTCCTGTGTATGTGATAACGCAGGGTCTGTGCATTGTGTTATTGTAGCCAAATCTGCGCAACGCGCACCTGCAGTCACAAACAAAGAAGAGCCAATATATCAACAATGTTGCTCTGTGTTTGTTTGTATGCAGCTGTCACTTTCAAGGTGACTAAACGGCGAACGCAGCCCAAATTATACAAGCTGACCGCCAAAGCCCAGCAGCAACTCCCGCGCCACGCAGAACGGTGGCTGTTTCGTGGCGCGTAGGAGCACACGTGTTAGCGTGGGCACTCGTGCGTTTATCTGGACACCGACGGCAGTGCTGAGTCCTTGCGTGCGTCATGTCTGCCTAGCGTGAGTGTGTATATAACATAATGTGTGTGTGAGAGTGAGAGAGAGAGAGAGAGAGAGAGAGAGAGAGAGAGAGAGTCTGCTATGTGTGGCAAGTGTGGCTTCCCTGACACACACACACAAGTGATTTCTCACCAGGGTCACTGTGCTCTGAAGCTGAATCTTAAAGACTCTGACGCTCTGCCAGATCACAGCATGCGGACGGTGGGGGTTGCTGTAGACACAAGCCCCTGTCCAAAGGGAAGATAGAAGAGCTGGACAGAGACATCAGGTGTCTTAAGGTAACGTGAAGAGGGGCTTGGTGTCTGGTCTCCTGACCTAATATTCTCATCTGCACACAATAATTCCCAAGTCTATTCCTCTCCAGTTTCCCTCACCCTGTCTGCAGTCTACAGTGATGAGAGGCACAAGGCCAAACCTGCTGAATTAGCTCCATTTCTGTGCATGTGTGGGTGTGTTGTAATGTGCTTGCGCCGAGCAGAACGGAGAGCTTGCTGATTTTGCTGTTTCTCCCTTTTTTATGCAGATGTTATTGCTCTGTGTGTTCTACTCTAATCACAAAACAGTTTACAGGTCACCCAGCGATTGCACATTTCCATCTATGCTGAGTGAGTGTGTGTGTGTGTGTGAGAGAGAGAGAGAGAGAGAGAGAGAGAGAGAGAGAGAGAGAGAGAGAGAGAGAGACTGGCTGTGAAGCTAAAGGTTCTGCCTGTAACTCAATTATGTCCTTACAATGAGGCCTTCAGAGTAAAAGCCCTACAGTCATCTCTTTAAACTGACAGTAATCACGACCTGCAGCTAACAGAATGCAGCTGTATCATGTGTCTCAATTCCACCTGTGGTTTTATTCTTAGTGAATCCATAAGGTGGGTAATAACTGCTCCCTTTATTCTCAAATTAACATTTATGTAACAAAAAACTGCTCCCTTTGAATTGGAGACACCCTATCATAATACAGTATACACATTTCAGAATTTCAGAATTGTCTCCAACTAGGCTTCTGGACAAAAATAAAAAGGGAATATATTCATTTTAGATGTTTTTATTCTTCAAGAGGGAAATGTTCCACACTGCACTTAGAGGTTAGAGGTCAATTTGAGACACACTCTTTGTCATTGTCAACGTTCACCGTTTACGTTTGCATTCGCTCCAGTGGCTGGTAACAATTTCACAGCCGATGTAATTTATGTTATTTGGTCTTTTTGCCTCATGCAAACGAGGAAACGAGGGCTCAAGATCATTAGAAATTAATTAGGTAAAATGTTTGAGGTTCAGCTGAGGAGGTTATATTTCTCATGGAGATGTGAGAGATTGTATGCAGGACCTTTGTGATTACCACATTCGGTCCTATTCATCTTGAACCAAGGAGTTTTCCCAGAGGTGAATAAATATACCTTTCAGGCACAAACACGTAAAAAAAGGTTTCATTACCTCTCAGAATACGACTAAATGCATTTGCACACACTACGCAGCCCTTTATCTTATCTTGTCTAGTTTATCACTGTGATTTTAGCCTTGAAGTGAAAAGCAAGCTTTCCCATGACGCCAACATGTTGTTAAACCATTATATTAACATTTATTCAACCATGGCTTCAAGCGCCATCTATTTCCAAGCCATTTTTCTGGTCTTGGAATTTATACCCACTCTTTCACTGCCTAAACAGATCTCTTGAAATGAAAACCACAGAGCAATGGTTCCTCATTTCCGATTTAAGGCTTTCAGTTAAACAGCTCCAAATCATCAACCGTAGCCAACCACGAGATGTGGCATTTTCAGAAGTGTGCCATGGCTTGTTTTATTTGCCTGACCTCTGGCATGTACGGTAGTTCTCAACTGTAATTCACCATATATCAAGCAGCAAAGATTGGAGAAAAAGATTGCACAAAGAAGTCAAAACCAGTTGGATTGGGCGCATCGTGTTTTTCAAAATGCTGGCAATGGATGATGAATGCACAGCTTGACAGCTGAGTAAGTGCCTTTTGCGTGTTGTTTTTCCCTTCTTAGCTTGGCGAGTTTGTTTGTCTTTGCCTCAATAAAAAAAAAAAAAAAAAAGCTTATCCAAAAAAATAGACTACAAAGTCACAGTAAATGCTGACATGATACATGAATTCCACCTCAATGGTATTGCAATTACACAAAATATGTCAATGAAAACCATGTCTCCCTACTAGTAGATCATCTCTTCCAACGAAGAAACAAATTACAAAATAGGCGCAAATTGAACCGAATCCAAACTACTGGAGCGTACATTCAAGTGGGGAGATCTGATATAGAGCATTAACCACCTGAGAGAAGCTGGTCAGCTCTGATACTATTACTAACCAAACATCTCCTTTGGTCTTACTCATATGTTCAGGAGGATATGAGCGTTTAAATGAAACACACACACACACTGTACATTGTTTACAAGCTAGGGAGCGATGGCCGCTAATAACAGAAGATGCAACTTTTCTTGGTGGTGGGTGTGTGTGAGTGTGATTCAAATGAAGGACTTTGTGTTGCACTGTAGAAATGACCCCTGTAAAGGTTATTCTATTCGGCTGAAGGCTACAGAATGACGTGACCTTTGAACCGGGCTCTGACCTCAACCCAACGCTCAAAGCCATGCTTTATTTAACTCCTTACCAAACGCAAACTTGAGATTCTATTCAACTGGAGACTGATATTTGAAAGGATAAGCTTATTCAAAGGGTTACTAGTACAGGACAGGTTGTACTGTATAACGGAGGCTTACATTTCCATGTGTAACTGGACAAATACTGTAGAAGTTATTAATTGAATGGAAAGATGTAGAAGAGATTAATACGCAGCAATGCTATTAAAATATGCTAATTATTAGCAATGGTATTTAATTATCAATACTGATTGCTGAGCAGTGGAACATCCTTGGCAGGCCTTTTATAGGTATAGCACTAAAATACACACTTGTTTCCTTAGAGGACAGAGAAACCTTCTGGCTTCTCAAACGGCACCTCTGATTGCCGTCTCTTACATGCAGAACACCTGAAGGCTAGTCCTTCTCCTTGCTATGCATATTAAAAACACACGCAGAACGTTTGTGCACTAATGAACGTCTCTCTCACAAAGTGCTACATTTGTACAGTACAGACCAAGTTCGGCTCCACAAGGTCAAAAACAACCTGCCATGCTAATTTGAAGTTCATTCTAATGAACTTCAAAGATTACAAACAGCTAGGCATCTAATAAATATTTTTTTTTTTAAATTAAATACAATGAGATAAAAAAATGGAAATTATGATATCTCGCAGAATTTTATCGCACAAAATGTTCCCTTTCGTGGGGGGATGTGGTCCCTAATTTCTCCTGGGAGCCTCGAGCTGGTATCTCAGCTGTGTTTACTAATCTTCCCTCGACACCAATTTCTCAGCCCCAGAAAGTTAATATCAGTCCAGTGTAAATAGTCTTATCTCAAAGCACAAGTTACCCCACACCCCCACCTTGATTGACGCGATTTTCATGAAAGTCTTACATTGACATGGCGTCAGATGTCAGCAAAAGTAGGATTAGGCAGTCCAGTGCCAATATCTACAGTAAATAATATTAACATTAATTAATACTGAGAATGCCAAGTGTAGGATACTGCTCTCGCTATACAATGGCATTTAGAATACAAGTGAATGACATTATCAACACACACACTGTGTGCGCAGTTTGAAAGCAAAGCAAAGACATTGCATTGAATATACGTCTCTCATTCCTCGATACAGGTCGATACCAAGTAGGGTCCCTGAACACCCTGTGAACCCTTCATGTGTAGAATACAGTACCTGCCTCTCCACCTGTGCTATTCCAATTCAGTGAATGCCCAGGGTTGCTGTAAATGCCATTTGACACAGCGGTAAGTTTTAATTAAACCCTAAGGGAAAAGTATTAATTATCCTGTCGCCTGCCCTGAATTACCTGGTGACTACAGGCAGATTCTGACTGGAATGCTGATTATAGGAAGGTGAATGGGGTGCAGTTAAATAGTTTAGCCTTAGCCAAGTTACGAATATATGTATACAAACTAGGACTAGAATGGAATTTTACACCTAGAATGAAATGCTTAGTAACGCACATGAAAACTGTTCCTATCAAGTGAGAGGATTCCCCACCGTTTATAATGCAAATCAACTTCTAATTAAATTGTTTTTAACATTTCCATTTGCTTCCTACAGCTTTCATTTTCTCATTAGACTTCCAGCTGCCTGAGACAATCTGTAAGGGTAAATATAGTTTTCTACATAATATACATAATACTGGGTATCGTTTATTGTACCTCATCATCGAACATCTGATGCCACATTATCCCTTTATGTTCTGTATGAACATTATCTTATTCTGCTGTGTGTGAACAGCAGATTTATATTCATAGAGAAAAATTAACCAGCGGGCAGAGTAGGGATTGCATTTTGGTGATTTTGACTGCTCGAGTACCTGACAGAGAAACCGAGCAAGTACTCGAGTACTTGTCTTCACGGGAAGGGGGGGGGGGCTAGTAACCCTATACTAACACTATACTAGGATACCGTATAGAAGCAGCATGCAGAACAACACGTCCGTGATCTTTCAGTTTTTATCCAAATAATCCATCGAATAGGCTGCAGTTTTCCCGGTTTCAGAAAATTGTAAGAACTGAATTTTCATAAAGTTACGATTCAATTGAAAGTGTAACTGAGATGTTGATGGGATGACAGGCGGAAAGTCTTGTTTGTTGGAAAAAATGGCAGATAGCAGATAGGAAACATGGATAGGAACAAATCTGCGTTCTGTTTGGTCAGACTGCATCAATCAAACCTACGGCGATGTTGAGTTGTTTGTTTCCAGACTACCTGCTAGACGATTGCAGTAAAATGTTACATCACGTTACAAAGCGTCAATTAAATTGAGAGATTAATTTAATTAATTCAGCCATTTATTTTTTCGTTGTCATCATCGATCATGAAAAAGTATGATCGGGCATTGCTGTCACAGATGAGCACTCGAGCACCTGTGCCCATCCCTAATGCAGAGCTATTTTTGCTATTCAAATGTGTGCATTTTGGTCACTGATAGTAATAGCAGTATGCATTCCATCTTCATGTGGCAGCCACCAGTATAGACCAGTATAGAACGCTTTCCTTTAGCCCTGTGTGAGCCTGACTAACAAGAACCCATCTCCAGGGAAAGCACATAGCAGATAGTGGTTATGCTTCATTAAATCTGATGAGTTATGAATGAAGGACACCTCAAGGTTGATTTGCACATTGTGTGTAGTCCTTATGTGCGGACCACAAACTGAATGGCATTAATTTGCATGACTTGAATGACACAATGGGTTATTTCCACTGGGACATTTCTTGGCTGGGCACCGATGTTGGTGTGTGGCATGATAATGAAATCAATCAACCAATTAATTGATTGATTGATTGATCAGACAGAGCTGTTATACTTTTCTTTCAAAAGGTATCATATTATTCCAGTTTCCAACTGTCCACGCCCACTTAAGGGACAGGAATGGAGCCCTGCACGGGTGTCAAATCTAGGCCCGACAGCTTAAAAGAATTCTCGGCAAGAGCCCGAATTGAGCATTTAAAAAAAAAAAATGTTTATCTTCTCCCTCCTTAACCATTACACAGCCTGTAACCTACGTTTGTTTGCGGTAGACGTTCTCGATCCATCAAGATGACCGTCATGACATTTCATTAACCACTAATAGTTAAAAGTTATTTTTAGAGTGCCTTTTGTTTCGCGTTCATTGCATTTACATTTCCAATGCAGCACATAGGTGAAATATGTTTAGCAGGACAGAATCAGTTTGATAAATATAAAGCCATGTACTCTTCTCAGTGAGATGAACAGTAGCCTAGCTTACATTTGTAATCATGATGAGTTACTGTATGAACATGAAATCCGTGGTGCATGCACGCCGCACAACCGGCTATATAAATTGATCGGTGCACGCTAGCAATTAAACTAGGACTTTCTACCAGCGATCGTACAAATCCTTGCGATTTTTCCGTCTGTCATCAAAGTCAAAGATATATCTGTAAGCAGAGAAAATTACAAAGGCTTCACTGGCGCTGCATTCACCTCACGGCCACGCATTGAGGGCCGATGTCTGTGCCTTCTTGAGTTCTAAAACAGGATTCAAAGAAATGCCCCTATGTAAAACAACGAGCGCACCAACATTCAACAACTTCATAATTGGCGTTGATCGCAGTGTCTATATAACGTCTTCTGTTTCTTTTACCATCATCAACTTCTCATAGATTCTTTTAATTAAGTGATGAGGAGAAACCTAATAGCCGGCCCGCGTGTGAACTGCATGAAAATGGGCCCCGAAGCCCGGCCCGAGGGGCATAAATAAGTCGGGGCACATCGGGCTCGGGCTCAAAAGCAGGGCTGATACAGTAGTGATACAAACAACGATAGAGCAACATAATGCATTTCTGTGGGAGCAGAAATGGAACGGTCCTGGTCTCTTAAGTGTCACCCTACATCACTAATGACATTTTGCATTGACTTGCAAAATGACCTGTGCAGGCCCCTTCAGAGTACACAATTTACCAAAAAACTGGAAAAACATATTAAAAGACCTTTAAAATTTTTATTATTCTTTTTTTTTAATCAACTGCTATTCTAATCCGTTCCATGAGTCACAGCTAATATTGTGTGTTGGGTCTGGCAATAAGGAGACCTATGCCACATGCACAGAGCTGTATTACTACAGCACCACGTCTGTAGAACTGGCGAACGGTGGATCAGGAGGACCGAACACTGACCTCGGAGGAGGTCAGCAGAGGCGTGCGGTGAATTGTGGGTCCGGTACAGCTGCCAATCAAAGTCGTCCTCCTCCCCTTGGGTAAAGTCACACAGACTGGGGTCCGAGTCCTCGTCGAAGGTGCAGCCTGCTGCAGAAGACAGTGGGAAGAGGGGAAGCAGTTTGTGTTACAAACCGATTACGCCACAGGTTAATTTTATTAGCTTAATAACATAAAGCATAAAAAATAAACAACCATACACATTACCATACAAATTGTATTAAAGACGATACAAAAAAATTAAGTTTCAAAATTTGCGTCATATTATAAATCCCTCACATTACAATCTCCTCACCCCCACTGGGTCAAACCAACTAGATCAGGATAGGCTTGCATTTTACCAGCCAGAAGGTCAATCCACAACTTTCCCAGGCTATTTGTACGCATTGTTGAGATGCATAACTCCCTCCCTAGTATTATTAATACTAATTGTCCTCAAAGTGTCTCCTTAAAGCCTAATTGAATCAGGCCTCATTCACATACAGTATTCCAAACCACATTGTGAAGGTCGAAACACGGTAGAACCACAGACCCTATAAATACACGTCCTCCGTGGAATTTCTAGTGAACAAGGCTTGAAGCTCAAGCTGTGTTGGATCTGGCCGTCGTCGTCATTGCAATACATGTCCACCTGTAAGTAACTACACAGTTACAGAGCTAGCTATAGAGACCAAAGACATTGTTTGTCCCAGGCCAAGTAAACATGTTTTTATCTGATTATAAAGTTGGACCAAAAGGGCAACAAGCCTGTTTTTGGAACCGGCCTCAAGTGGCCATTCACGGAACTGCAGATGCTGGCTCTTCAGTGTTGCCCCTTGAACAGAACCCAATTTGGGCAATTTTTCTGTGGCAGCCATGCCATTGTGGTCATCTGGTGTTGTGTGTGTATTTGTACTTCACCCGGTCCGTATTTTAACACAAGTCCACCTCTGAACCGGTTCCCATTACTGAATACGGGACAGATGACAGACAGCCATCTATACTCCACTCAACCCCTCACCCATACACAGATTATTAACAGCCTGCCACAATGCAATTTGCACTCTAGCCACACAAATAGGGTCTCCTGCCATAAGACACATGCACCCACTTCAGAGAATTCCACCTCAAACAACATGTACAGGAACACACACATAAAGAAGTAATAAAAAGGAAAGAACAGACTTTTGAGGAATGCTGTGATTATTCTAAAACAAAACCACATGCTGTAAATGTAACATGCGCCAGAAATGCTCATTATTTCAAATTACATTTAATATTTGTGGCTTTTTATGACCGTTGGGTCCTGAATAATGTGCTCTCATCAGCGCTGTTGCCATATCTCATGTTAACCCAGTGGTGTGAGAATAACAAGCCAACAGCGGACAGAAAAGCTGAATCCCATTTCACCCCTTGCCCCTAGCTCTTAGCCCTAACCCTCCATTTTGTGAGTTCATGTGTAGGGGTAGGGCGTCCCAATTCTTGTTTGGATCGAGGGCTAGGGCGAAGTGTTAGGGCTATATAGCCCTTCAAACTGAGTGTTTTCACAGGCACACTCCAAACGGAGTGCTTTGATACATTGGATACGTTCGGTAATGTGAAATACCGGCAAAATGGTTGCTCAACCGAAAAATTTAAGTATTTTCTCCGCTTTTTAAAGATTAAACAATTATGAAAATCATTGTATTACCTTAGTTTAATGTAATTTAATTGTAAGCTATTAGTTTTTCTTCAGAACGCATTAAAAAAAAGAGATAGTTACCGGTTGTACCAAGCCCACTGGTGTTCTGATTGTCTATGCTAGCTTGCTAATCAACTAATGTTTCAGTCTCCCCATCAGGTACCATACAGTAGATGTCATTGTGATGGGTAACATTATTGCAAATGCCATAATGTAGTAGGCTTATAAATATAAAACATGTCCATATCAAAAAGATCCCTATATAGCCCACGCAATAGAGATCATCACAGCTGAGGCCGGCATTATGGACATGAACCCCAAACTTCCCTTTCCCGAGCAACATCATCAAGCTCTGACTGGGGAATCCCGAGGCGTTCCCAGGCCAGTGTGG
>JAODLL010078433.1:0-15886 GCA_026546735.1 Forbesichthys agassizii | reverse complement strand
TGTATCTGTGGATCTGAGAGAGAGAGAGAGAGAGAGAGAGAGAGAGAGAGAGAGAGAGAGAGAGAGAGAGAGAAAAACACAATTAGTTACCGTATTTGACATTCACTTCCTACGCAACCTGCAAAGACAATTATGGCGTACATAAAAAAGGGCATTTCTTAAAACTTTGCTAAAATGCTAAATTGTGTCTTTGTCATTCACTGCCTCATCGATTGCAAACGTGGAGTGAACCCCTTGCATGTCATGAGGGGGGGGGGATAAGGTCTTAACAGGGTTAGTCATTATCAAGAATTGAAATCAAATCAAACTCCGCCCCACACATTAAAGTGCATTGCGAAGCCAAGGGCATTGTCGTTGTGAGCGGTGTTCGCCACTTTGCTTGTGTGTAACGTGGAAGCGGGCAAGGCAGGAACCAGGCGCAGGATTTGGCGTAAATAATAGATATTTAATGAAGACAGCTCGCAAACACGCACCATACACGAAACAATAACCGACAAAGGAACAAACAGAACCCCCATCCTAAATACCAAAGCAAAACCTCCAGGTGCAAACGATACACAATCATTGCAAACACCCGTGAGACAAGGAGCGCTGGGGAAGTGCACGTCTGGAAACCGAGGGCGGGAGCACGCATGCCCGGGTAACGGTGGGAGGGAGTGAGCCGCCCATCGGCGGCGCAGCGTAGACCGTTACATTGTATTCCTATTTACGGAGCCAGGGCAGTGCGGCAAGCCGTATTTGATTATTTCTTCAGCACGACTATTCGCCAGAGTTTAATTGACTAATCAGAGAGTCGGGAAGTTGCTCTGCACCCCATAAAAAACAAGAATCACTTCAACTGGATTCAGTCTTTTAATCAAGTCTGTTAACCTAAATTCTTAAAAACTTTGAAAGGATGTTGTTATGAGACATGTAGACAACATATAGAGAGCCGAAGTCACGTCCGAATTATGGGACCTCGAAACGGCGAGAATAACTTTTTTTTAGATCCCGTTTGCTTTGTGACACAAAAGACCATATGACAAATAGATGTTTGACTATTTAAAAGAAAATTCTTCGAGTCAAGAAAGGCTCAGTTGATCGTGCGTTTGCTGAAGTGAAAATATATAATTAGTAAGTCTACAAACCCTGTGTTGCATAAGTGTCATGACGTTGTCGCGCCACAATCCTCAAGCCAAAAAGAGCGTTGTTTTGGTGACGTGGGTTGTGCGAGAATAAACTGAGACAAAAGCTGTAGTTTACTGAGCGGTTATACACAACACTAAATATTACTTTATAGATTCACAACAAACTGCCACGTTCTTGACTTGAACAATTATCTTTTATATAGACACAGCATATGCGTGATTCGTGTCACAATTCAAACGGGATCTAAAAATAATGTTATTCTCGCCGATGACTACCATAGTGACTTTGGCTTACAGCCAACCTACCTGGATGTAGCCTGCAGCTCTTTACATGTTCTGAAGCCATGTGTAAACTATGTATTTGGATGCAATATCCCAGCCAAACACATTTGTTATAAAGGTAATATAATTACGATTATTCCATTTGCAAAATTTGCAAAAGAGTTGTCGATCATAACCTGAAGAATGGGTAGCCTGTATACAGTCTATCTGACTACTACAGTCTACTGTAGGCTACTATTCTCCCCTCAGGAGTCTAGGTGTTTCATATTAAACTAAATAGTTTCATTTAATATTTCACATTAATTGAAAATCTAAAATTAAAGCAATGACTGTCTTTATCTTAAAACTATCACATTTCTAAGAACCTGCCCCTGGGCGAAAGGTCCATTAATATATTCTCCAAGCTACTTATGCATTTCATGTTCATGGTCAAAACATGATAATTTGTTTCTAACATAATAGCATAAAATCTATCTATCTATCTATCTATCTATCTATCTATCTATCTATCTATCTATCTATCTATCTATATTATGTAAAACACTTTGAGACTTTTAAAAACACAAAAAATATATTACATTCACAAAGCCCTTAAAAGCATTTTGAGACCCTATTGAAAACCCGTCCATCTTGGGTATACAGTACTTGTCTAGTGTGTGTGTGTGTGTGAGAGATTCTCTGATACGTTTGCTGAATAAAGAGTTCTCCACCTGGTTTATTCAGCCCCTGATTAATGGTTTAATCTCAGTGGACATCTGAATCGATCTGTACTAATTAAAGTCTACCTGTTTGCAGCTTAGAAACCTAGAGAAATATTCCGGGTTATGTATCCATTTCAAATCCCTGGAGTCTTATTTGTATTAATAGCATGAGGTATAGGCCTATATTGTAAACTCTTTTTGGTCTCTATTTATTAAAATAATAACTCTACATAATCACTACTGTGAGCATCGATTATATTCCAAATGAATTAATAAAATTCAGTATTATTTGATATTCACTGTCAGCGCAAATATTTGGTTCCATGTGATGAACATTTGCATATCAAAGGCCAGCGAATGGCTGAATATGGCGGGTGAGAGAGAGAGCTACGTACGGCGGGCACATATTATTAAATACACCCTCCTAAGTGCCTATGGATTTATGGGAAACGGCGAGCCTGCCCACTATTGCCCTTGTTAAGCTAGAACAAATGTCCCTCTGCTGGCCTCATTAGTAATGTAATGTGAGCATGACGGAGTGATCAGCTGGCGTCATGTTAGACCTACTGTATGGTGGAATTAATTAATAAGGAGCTGACATTTTCAAGAAGTTAATGTGTAGCTTCTTGGATTGCATTATTGTCACAGACAGACAGTGATAATCGTATAATTAAAAGGTATAGTCAGATGGCAAGCTAATTGTAAGCTTATACACTTTATGTCAAATTGAACAAAACGCCTCACATTTCGCTATCTTACCGTCGTCTGTGTGTGTTGAAAACAGAATGCGATACTTCTACACAGCCCTGGCTCCGTAAATAAAATGAACAATGCACTTTGATGTGTGAGGCGGCTCCACGGTGGACCGCAGAGCGACACTGCTTTGATTTGATGTTGAAGATAGCAAGCATTCTCAATAATGACTAACCCTACCGTTAAAGATACTAACTGCTAACCACTTGGTAACAAGTGTGCAAAAGAAAGTACACCCTTTTTGTGTTCTACGGTTTTACATGTCAGGACATTGTTCCTTAGCAGGTCTAAATATTTGGCAAATACAACCTCAGATGAACCCCACCACATGACATATTACACCATGTCATGATATACTTACATACATACAACATACATACAACATAAAGCCAAAATCCCAAAAGTTCAGCTTATGATGCAATAGCTTGTAGAACCACCTTTAGCAACAATAACTAAGTAACAATTATCTGTGTGACTTTATCAGTCTCTCACAGACTTGTTGAAGAATTTTGAACCCCTCTTCTTTACAACGTGGCTTCAGATCATTGAGGTTTGTGGGCATTTGTTAATGCACTGCTCATAAGGTCCTGCCACAGCATTTCAATTAGGTCTGGACTTCACCTGGGTTATTGCAACACCTTGATTATTACATTTTTCAGCCATTCTTTTGTTGATTTGCTGCTCTGCTTGGGATCATTGTCCTTTTGCATAATCTAATAGCCAAGCTTTAACTGTTGGACAGATGGCCTCACATTTGACTCTAGAATACTTTTGTATACAAAGGAGTTCATAGCTGACTCAATGATTGCAAGGTTCCCAGGTCCTATAGTTGCCAAACAAGCCCAAATCATCACCCTTCCACCACCGTGCTTGACATGAGGTGTATGTGAGGTGTGACATGAGGTGTTTGTGCTGATATGCTGTGTTTGGTTTTCTCCAAACGTGGCGCGGTGCATTATGGCCAAACATCTCCACTTTGGTCTCGTCTGTCCAAAGGATATCATTCCAGAAGTCTTGTGGTTTGTTCAGATGCAACTTTGCAAACCTAAGGCGTGGTGCAATGTTCTTTGCATAGAGGCTTTCTCCTGTCAACCATTTCACACAAACCATATTTGTTCAGTCTTTTTCTAATTGTACTGCCATGCACTTTAACATTTAACTTGTTAACTGAAGCCTGTAAAGTCTAAGATTTTTTGCAATTTCTTTGAGCACAGTGTGTTGGGGTGAATATGATGGGACATCCACTCCTGGGATGATTGACAACATTCTTTCTTGCTTTCCACTCTTGAATAAACCTTCTCACTGTAGAATTATTTGATTCAAAATGTTTGTAAAAGAGCTTATATCCCTTCCCAGATTGATGCGCAGCAACAATTGCTTCTCTAAGATCATTGCTGATGTCTTTCCTCCATGGCATTGTGTTAACACACACCTGAATGATAAAACCTTGGTTTTATAGAGGTGCTCACACTTGCTGATAATCAATGAATCAAAGGCATTTGATTAGCAGTGTCTGTCGTCTGCTTAGCATTTTAATTCCTATTGAATCAGTAAGGGTGTACTTATTTTTTCACACGTGACTTTTTCATTTTGCCTTTATGTTTATTAAATAAATCTTGACAAGGGCTAATGTGTCATGCAACTCCCATGCCTGTGTGACATGGCCTAGTGGCCGATAACAACTTGAATCTATTTCCTTGCCTTGACTCTTTTTGCCTTTCGTTCCATCCCTCTGTCCTGCTGTGTAAGCTGCTTAGCTAGCTACAGGCAGCTTCTTATGAACTTGACCCATGTCTCATAGCAATAAGGCTAATTAAGTCTCTGCTGCCCTGGATTTGCTGTCGTTCAGGTACTTATGAACCAGTCTAGCCCAAAAACAACAAGCCCAAAGCCTAACCCCGAAAAGGACAGCATAATATTACCCAGGGGCATATTATGTTATGAGTGATAAAAGAAATGACTGTGAGCGTGTGGAAAATAATGTTGTTAGTGAAGTAGTGAAGTAAACAATGTGGTTAAAAACATGGACATGGACAAACCCTCTGTGACGTTACCATAGACTGTACATATATATGGACAAACCCTCTGTGACGTAATATCATTTTTAACTGATGAATAATTTAAAAAAATCACCCCCTGACCCTGTACAGTTGGCATGCACTAGCATGAGACTAGATAGAGACCAAAACTGCTTTTTAAACCAGGCTGTAAACATGTTGAATTTTAACATTGTAGTCTATGGGGATTGACTCCCTTGTGCAGCCAGCCTCAAGTGGCCATTTGATGAACTGCAGGGTTTGGTACTTCTGTGATGTATCATTTCTCAGCGCCGGAGGTTACCGCTTGGGAATTACTTATTCCTTACTTACTTAACCCAGACTGACCATGTTATCATAAGCATTGGGACATTGAAAGAACATGGCGCTATTGAAGGTCCACACCTTGGGGATAAATCGTAGCCTACCATAAATCACCTTTAAATTGCTGTAGGTAAGGATAAGTTCCTAATGCACAAACGCTATCCCTTCAGTAAAATCCGTGGCTGTTGTTATCTTCTGAATAGGCCAAATATGACACACCGTGACAATTCCTATATAGCAACCAGGACCACTGTAATATCCATTAACATTGAACAAAATAAATGTAACAGTATATAATCATGTATAAAACATTTAGAAATAAAGCAATTTGTAACCTATTTGATGGGGCCCATCCCACCGTTATAGGACCACTGGTAGACTATACAGTACATGGACTATTAATATTCAGAGGTTATCTGCGTGCTTGACAGAAAATATAAGTTCAAAAGCTCTTCATAAATCTAGCGTATAAATCCAGACTATCCAGCACTAAGCTTTCCTTTTGAACTACAGAATGCAATAGTTGTGTTTTCATCAATATACACAAACATGCATTAGGGCCCCCAACACAACAATCTATAGGCTGGACAAAGCAGAGTAACATAATGTAGTATTACTCCTCATCAAAATATGCAAAGCAAATGATTATAGCTGGTCGATGAAAGCAAGATATAGCTGGGTCTACGTGGAACCCAATATTCACATTATAATATGGTTGAAAACCAAAACCGAATATAAAATGTTCCATATACACACATCAGAATATTAAAAAAAATATTTAATCGGTTGCAGAGGGGTAGTGTTCATAAACTGATTAAAAGAAACATTTAATGATTTAAACTGATTCCTTCCTGGCTGTGATCTATCTGCATATTTCCGTTCTGTGCTTTTGTGAATGCCAAATTGATTGGAGACCAGGCAGTATTCTGCACAGCTACCTACAGTAGTCTGTACAAAACAGTTGTGACATGCATAATTTAGGGAATGGGAGCCCTGACAGTGATTCATCTGAAGCTGTAAATCTCTACACCAAGTCCACACACATTTGTGAATGATCACCTGAAGGTTTTGCCAAAAATTCCTGCAGACATTCATCCACTGATATCTTGTCTGGTTTTAGGAAGCGGCAATAGGATTATGGGCATGCATCACAAGGTATGATGTTTGCATGATGTTTGCATGTTGCATAAACACTTATATATATCCCGTATAAACAGTTGACCCGAACTCTTCAATCGGAATGATTTCAATCAGAATGATAAAACAGTGTGCATGGAAACCCTGTTACTAATTGACATTTGGGCATAATCTGATACATATTTAATTGTTTAGTGACCTATTTTTATTTTACCCACCATGACTTAACACTAGGCTGTTACCTCCAACTAAATCTTGACTCGATCTGAGAAGAACCAAGTTACAGCTCGAACAATATACGGAAAACCTAGATACTGGCTCAATATTATGTTATACTGTAGTTTACAAGACCTTGTAGTAATCAAGCCCTTAGCCCACAAACAACACACACACACACGCACGCACACACACACACACAACAAACACAAATACAATACACAAACATTACAACAAATACAAAACTATTGTCCTCAAATGTCACGAAATGTGTAAATATGTGAACAAAATAAATGTGTTCATGAAGGTCAGAGAGAGAGAGAGAGAGAGAGAGAGAGAGAGAGTGAACATATTCTGTTGTATGTGTGTGTGTGTGTGTTTTACATCAGTAGTATAGAAATAGCATGTTGTGCCATCTATTATTCATACGTTTTTTATTTGGTAATTAGTAGTCAATGCACCGATTTACATTTAAAAGAATGTATAGCGTACTTTTAGTATTTAGGCTAACTTCCGGGAACTATTTTGATGCTCCGTTGCTATGGAAAAAATAAACGTCCACTGGAGTGAACGGAGATGACGCAACTCTCTTACTTCCATGGCTCTGGTGCCATCTATTATGCATACACTTTTTTCGAGGAACCAATGACAGCAGATCACACCTCTTCAGCTTCATTCCCTTATTTTTCCCCCCTCCTCCTCCTCGTCTTCTCGTCTTCCTCTGCCTGTCTATATTCAAAAAACGGTTTCTAATCTCTATAAAGAGATGTCTGAACTGAATGTACAGTATAGGATCTGTAGGCAGCAGCAGAAGAATTTGGTAACGGAAATGTCCGGGTGCCATTTGCAGCCCGGTTGTAGCTCAATCACCAATCATGTTTGATTGGGTTTTAGCTGAATACAGAAACACTCCATGTGGAGCGCAAAAGAAACCATCAACCATCCATCCATCATCCATATGAGCATCCTTATGTTCGAACAGGGTGTTTGTTATAGTCAGTCCATGACTAGCACAGAAGTCTAACAACAAACGCCCACTCGGGCGAAAGAAACAAACGATGATTTAGCTTCTTATTAGTTTTTATGAAAATGTATGTCTGCATTCATATGCCGATATACTGTATGTTAATTCATAGAGATTTGAAAAACTCAACTCCTACTACATTCTTTCATCTCAAATTGGATGTCGAATATCTGATGGCTACACCGGAACTCCCAAAATACTCTCACTTGTTGTTGGCTGTGGGTCTAACAAAGATAGCCAATGGGCTCAGGGTCTGTCTCCTGCTGAATTACATATCAATTTCAGTTATCAGTTAGGCTACTTAATTTCTTCCCATATGGAGGTTTCTGACAAAATAACACTATCTGGTCTATCCAAATGAACTGGGATAATGTGCACATTCTAGAATAGTAGGGTTGTGTATAGGGTTTCCCATGCAGTATGTAGTGTCAACCCCGATATCTAAGCAGAATGTAATATTTGAACTCTGGTCATCGTGAAATCCATCTGATGCTGTGTGAACTACTTGCAGCAAAAGCTTTTGTCACGTGACAGACACGGGTACAAAACATGCACACATCTTATTCCGGCACAGTGGCAAAACTCTTGTGTTTTCTTGTACGAGGATTTGCCAAAACCACACGTTGTGGCCTAGCCAAGTCACAGCCCTGCAGCCACATTTTATTTTCACTTTTAAATGTCTCTGCTGTGGTAATCAGCGCCAGAGCCAGCCTTTACATAAAGTCTGGCACACAGCACTGGCTAACTGTGTCAGTAGTACCCGCCTGTTTGACAAGCGATGTGTATTTTGACGCAATGACCAACCAACTACATAACTCGATGACAAATTCGGACGTTACACTTACAGGTCTTATAAATGTAAGCTAGCGTCGCACCGGAAATTACGTATCAGACTTCGGCATCAGACGATGGGAATCTACAGTATAACTTCCAAAAAGTCCGAGTCCTGTGTCAATCTTACACACACACACACAGACACACACGCACGCATACTGTGTTCTGGCCACAATGTAGGATTACTACGGTAGCTGTTGTCATCCTCTGTCGCGACGGTGGATAAGTATTTAAGAAGGGTACATCACCATGGTATATATGGTATCAGCCGTTCAGACATTCTTCACTTCCACTTTCCATTACTCTCTGACATTCATATCCTCCTTTCTCTGGGTGTAGCGCACCTTGATCCACTCTTGTAGGACACAGCTGATACATCACAACACACACACGCTCACATATGTGCTGTACGTACACACACACACACACACACACACACACATATACTGTGTTCTGGCCACAATGTAGGATTACTAGGGTGGCTGTTTTCATTCTCTGTCGCGACGGTGGATATGTTTTTAAGAAGGGTACATCACCATGGTAACTTATGCTGCACACACACAGCAAACCTGCTCTGAGCTGGTTATTCTCAGGCTCAGCGATAATAACCCGCTTTCGACCAATCAGCTGTCGAACAACGGCCATTTCGACATGCGTAATCCAAACCGTCTGCTGTAGAACAGCATGCATTAAAATAACTATGAATATAATGAACAAAACATAACACCAATGTCCTATTAACCGCCTACGAATGTCTAACATTAATGCTGTCTAATTGTATCTAAACTGAACAGGAACAATTATCCTAAAAATCCATTCATAATCAGATTTGAAATGTTTAACCGATTAGTGTTCATTGGCCATTTCACAACATCTTTAAAATTGATGCTCGATTGATCATCTCAGATTATTTTCTAATTGAAATGACGGATTGCCGGAGTATTCCTCTGGACTTTTACACTCCTTAAATTAGGCTTTTCTGCACATCACAAGCCACTGATAATGCCTCAGAAATAAGCTTTGAATCGGGTCACGACGCGGGCTCGTGGCTTTCCAGTGTCAAAGCCATTATATGACTTCACATTGATACATCTCATGAATCCGCCATGAAACCATTCACATCTGCGATGAAATGATCGACGTACGGACCCCCGGCCTACGCCGGACGGACCGCGTGCGCTGTAACAGAGTCGCTCTGCTCATCACCACCACTGCGCTGACACTGATGCCGAACGCGAGCCACTTCGCCTGCGGCTTGTTGATTTTAGCGCCGCTGTTCTATTTTCTGTATGTGCGCGTGGTGAGAAGCTGCGGATCCTAATTAAAAACTCTAATTAAAAAGTTCATTATTAAAGCATCAGATTGGAGTGGTTAGCAGCGAGGGCTTCCACGCAGATACAGAGCAGGAGGGAACCACACACACACACACATGCACACGCACGCAGAGGGAGGAAGAGGGGGGAAGAGGGGGGAGGAGGAAGTGGTAAGGGAGAGGGAAGAGAGAGATGGAGAGAGGGAGGGGGAGAGAGATGGAGAGAGGGGGAGAGAGGGAAAATAGAGATGGAGAGAGAGAAGAGAGAGAGAGGGGGAGAGGTAAGATAAAAAGAGATGATCTGACACACATCCTGCTGCGTTGCAGCCCTCACAACACTTAACACATAACGCACAACATGCCATGCCTGTCTCCAGGGCTGTCCCTGTGTCTCGGCCTGCACTTCCCCTCCCAACCTGTGGGTGTCCTCGCTGTCTTTCCCTGCTCCACGTGTGGTCGCCCCACCTGTCCCCAATCTGTAATCCTGTTACGTTGTCTGCCCATCATTTGTGTCATCAACCTGGTCATCAATAAATCATCGTATTTACAACATTTCTGCTCTTGGGTTCTCAATACCACCCCCGGACGTTACACGACTGAATCAATGGACATATTCAAGATACAAATGCAAACAAGCTACATCACTGTGTGCCACTGCTTTTGAGCTTTTGAAAACGTAGTCAAAGCAAACCAAAGGGTCGCTCATGGGCTGTTATGTTGCCATGTTACTATTTTACATCTCATCGAGCCGGAGACGTCACCTAATATTTCCTGGTTTGGTTTGGAAGGTTTGAAACCCTGCAACACAGTACAGTAGGGTATACGGTGGTCACATGGACAAATGCTATACATATTTTGGACAGTTACACAAACATAGATACAAAAAAAAGATCTATAATCATCAGCAATTGCAAGCTAATTGTAATACACTTTGTATTACTAGCTGTGTGTTAAAAATATTATCGGATACGTCTAAACAGCAAATAGGAACATCAACAAAGTCACAATGCGTTTGTGTGTATCCACAGAGTGATATTGTTTTGATTTTAACTCGAAGACAGCAAGCGTCTGTGATACCGGCCCTTTGTGTTTCCACTATAGTGTTGTTATCAAGGCATGTATGACGCTATAGATATGTCTCTGAGGGTACCCGCAGAAGTCAACAGCTATGTTATCACTAGGGGTTGTACAGGGTAGCTTTTAAACGCAGGGTCTGTTATAATCTTGCGCTAACTCATTCATAGAAAAGTAAAAGACTGTTATACAGTCATCTGTACTATTAACATATGTTTCTGTATTTTTACAAGAAACGCATTAGAATTATTTATTAAGAATACAGTCATAACCCTTCAAAAAACAGAACAATTACTTTTATAAATGTTTTAGTACAGATAATTACTGTTATTATATTAAAAGATAAATGTAAGCCCATTCACATATAAAACCTGACATGATTTGTGTAAAAATCCACCCAGGACCAGGACCCCAGACTCAAAATGACAAAAATGTAAAATGTTGTGGTGGGGAGTTTTACTGACATGCAGCTGTAGGGTTGCAGTAAAATAATTGGATGTGTGACTGAATCCCTACTAATCTTGAGCTGGTTTTCCCTCATGGGTTTGCAGTAAATGCATAAGCCACGCTCTTGTTTAAAAGAGTTAAAAAGAGACATACATCTTTGATAGTTTTGTTAAATTGTCATTTAAAAGCAGTTAAAAACTGCTATTTAATGTATATAGTACATAATTATTTTGATAAATCACATGACATTTAAATAAACAGTATTTTCTTGTAAATTAAATATGAATTCCTTTCATTTTTAAATACAGAAAAATAATTGTATGATTAATTAATTAATGAACAAAAAAAAAAAACGGTATTAATTATAATTAATTAGCTTTTGTTGTTTGGTTTGCACTTTACCTGAGCTAGTTAGAGCCTATTAATGCCTCCCTAGCTAAAGCGCTCCTGTTGAGGCAAAGTTCTAGCCTGCTGTACCCAGACCATGTCCACTGTGTGGCCACGCTCTACTGTGAAGTGTTGGCAATCGTTTCCTCCTACTTGGCATAGACGTCTGGTTAATTATGAAACTATTGGACAGCGCTGAACTGTTTTCATGGCCTCATCTAGCTCCACCACCATTTTGAAACACCGTTGACTTCGACGTCATCTCACTAACCCCACGCTGATTTGGCCGCCAGCAGGGTGGCTGTGGGAACGCTAACGTGATATCAGGGTTTCCATGACTAAATAAATTAGGCTGACAGCAATAGTCGGGCGGAGCCAGGCTGGCAAAGTTCACCCCGAGGCGGTTAAGTTAGCGCCCCTCTAAGGATCTTATATTCTCAGCCGATAGTCGATGGCTGGCCACGGGCAAGACAAAAGAGGCCACGAGAGCATGAGGGAATGGAGAGCTGCAGTGAGTGACTAGCTTGCCGTCGCTTGCAAATTAAAGGAGGCCCCCAGAAGGAAGACAGCTTTTTGCTACACCTCCTGCTGTGATGTGGTCAATCGAGAGTAGTAATGCCTCGGATCACTTAGTGACAGTTGCTCTCTAATCAGCTCGCTGACAGCAATTAGCCAGATCTCATTACAGCTCATTGTCTTTGCTAGCACACTTTACACTAATGAATGAGTCTGCTTCAGTCTGAGCCGGCGATATCACTTGTGTGTCTGAAAAGGTTAAAGACCTCCTGTTTCTCCTGTAGGTCTGCTGGTCTAACTCACCTGTGGAAGGGCTCCAGCAGAGAAGATAATGAAGCTGGTGGATAGGAGCCTGACTGAGCCAGACCAACACAGTCCAGAGCAGAACAGCTGATAGTAGATCCCAGTGCACACGTATACTGCAGGTCAGTCTCATCCAGGCCAGAGCAGTGTCTTGATTCATGTCCTGTTATATCCAAAAATAGTTCTGCTTGGCGGGAGAGAGGTTTACGGTAGTATATATGTACTGTACTATGTGCATTCCAGGAAAAAAGAGTCCAGTTCCGTGTAAGATCCAGTGTAGCTACGCATAGTTCCCTCCAGGTAAATCAGTTCAACTGATTACAGGTCGTTCAGGACCTGTAGGAGAGCTTATTGTTTTTTCTTTTTACCTTTATAGTTAGTTGTCCAGGGAGACCACTGTGTTTTTGTGTTTTTTTATATTTTATAATCCATTTTGTATTACATTGTTATCCAGATCAAATTGACCAGCTACTGTATGACATGTCCATCCATTTCGGTTGTCCCAGTCATTTGATTGTATCCATGTTGCCATTACTCCAAATGGTGCCGATTCTATAATTATGTCCACACGTTTTTAATGTATATATATATATATGTATATATATATGTATATATATATATATATATATATATATGTATATATATATATATATGTATACTTTTTAATATGATTTAATGCATTTTTTTAACAAATGTATCAATTCTCACACCAGTAAATTACATTACTTATCTATTGAGAATTTAGTGGCTACAATTTGACGAAGAATTTACTGAAATTATTAAATTAGCATCTGGTCCCAGCAGCACGTTACCAAAGTAACCACCTTGACAAGGTTGTTTAATCCAGAACCAAGTTAACCAGTCACCATAACAACCAGCTAATCCATTCCAGACAATGAGACGTCCATGGCGAACGGTGGTGAAACACATTGATGGGAGAATTAGCAGAGGAATGAAAAATTGAGGGAGTGGTAGCTCTATATCGTAGTAGATCCTCAGGATTTCCATCGCCTCTCCTAGGTGCCTGGGGTTGATTCAGCAGAGCTCTCCATCACAACAATTATGTCAGGGTTCTAAAGGGAACAGAGCAAACATGTCAGGTTTGAGAGAGCAGACCTTTTCTATTATTAAGTTCCAGTAGTTGGCACATCATAGGGTGTCAGAATTGTAAAACAACAACAACAATTACACTCCACAACAAAAGCATGTTCGTAAATTGGGAATTTAGGAAAGCAGGTGTGAGAAGGATAGAAGCGTCTGCTGGAACAGAACATTTAGAAGTGACAGTCTCACAGGGTTTGATGAAGAATAATAATAAGTAAAAACTGAATATTTAGCATTAAAACACACCCTGTTACTTTGCATTCAGGACATCTTAAAAATTAAAATGAAATCTATCTAACATTTCATCAGAACATTCTTGCAATGTCTCATCTTAATAATTCAAACACAGAAAGGCTGATGTTTCCAATTTATATGTTGTCTGTAATGCAGAATAAATGTATTACTGTAAAATGCAACATACAGTAGAATAGAACAGAATAGTCAGGGTTGAAGCACTTAGCATTAAGGTTCTAAATCACAATTAAAGTGTTTTACAACACAAATAAGAGCATTTGGTTTAATAGTAAAGCACCGGGGTTTTACTTGTGGTTTTTTAATTGTAGAGTTAAGGCGAAATTTAAAAAGTATTTGATTCTTGGTAAGTTTTTCAGTAGTTAGTGACCACCAGTGATTAAATTAGGATTTTCTATGTGGGGGAGCCCTATTTTTCGTGAATTGGGCATCAAAGACTAGGCTACACTAAGGTATTATTAATAATCTGTCTATTTAGGAACTTCAGCTTCAAATCAAACAAATAGTTGACGATTATGCAAATATATGCTTACAGTATGCTTACTGTCAGGTCTATGTGCCATAGCTGTCTTGTGAGATTGCTAACTTTTTCTCCTATAAAGTTAGGCCTATACATAGATATTTGACCCAGATTTTATATATGTCAGTCAGAGATTAAGTAATATTAAAATATAAAATTATTGAATTTTCATTATCTGGTACTAAGAAACGTCATGTCCATAACCCCTTCCAACGGATTTAGACACGGTGAACGCGAGTTCATATGCAATGATCAAACGAGGAACTCTGTTATCTTTCCCAAAGAACAGAACCAAAGTGGCCAAGTGTAGTTTTAAGTTATTAATATTCTTAAATTATTTAATTACACCTTGGAAAAAAGAGGTACAGGACCGTGGTGACGTGGGTACGGCCATTACTGCAGTATATTGTAGGAGATGTGTAGCTTCAATGCAGCAGCAAAGCATAAATGATCGCTTGTATATATGTTGAAGTTTTGCCACGCACAGATCAACCCTTTCCCCTGTTTTATGTGTTTTGTAGCCTGGTGTTCAGTCCGCAACTGCCTACGTTCAAACGGAACTGGAAACACTTGAACGCAGACTTATAATCATCTCACGGCGCATATGCGCGCATAATTCAACCACGGCAAAAACTGAGTATCCAGAAAATTTTAAAAATAGGCCTTCTCTCCCAAAAAACATGTATAATAACAATACGTCCAGCTCTGCCTGGCTCCGGCCCAATTTAATCTCTGGTGACCACAAGCCAAGCTGTCACATACCATATAAATAGTGTCAGTATTAGGACAAAACATTGGCCAGTGGGGTCGCTCATTCTCCATTTAGTGCTGCCTATCTTTCAACGGCTAGCAAAATGCCTCTCTACCCTGTGTGACTCCTGATGTAATTTCCTTTCAAATGCCACACTAGAGTCAGATTATACTATTCCATGCTGCAAATGTATTACACGAATGGCTCCAGATGAGATCATCCTATTTCCTCCGACAGAGGTAAACAGCTGTTTAAGGTACAGTGGACTGTTATAGACTGTAGAGAAACGTATTTGGCGTTGAAATTCAAGGACAAGGTGTGAGATGAAGCTGTCCTGGATGCGGTGCTACACACCATACATCACCAGCCGCTTCGGAGAGGGAAAATATGTCTCCGCCGCGTTCATTTTGTCAGAGCGCGTATTTTGCTCAGGCGGCGTTTATCTATGTTTGGTTGAAGAATGTCTCAGTCTGTCCTCCATCCATCAGAACCACTCCATATTGTCCCCTCCTCCACCATGCCGACATCATCACCACCCCCCGCCCCCCCCATCCACTTCATTGGCTACACGTCCCCTCCATCACCCAGGCTGGAGTGAAGGGGTGGTGGAGGGGAGTGGAACCGAAGATGGTGATGGGGGGAGGGTGAATATAAAGAGGATGACAAACACTGGTTTGTCACTTAACGAGAGAGAGAGGGAGAGAGAGAGAGAGAGAGAGAGAGAGAGGGAGAGAGAGACTAAAAGTATAACAAACTGGCTTGTCACTTAACGAGAGAGAGGGAGAG
>JAODLL010078422.1:0-15886 GCA_026546735.1 Forbesichthys agassizii | reverse complement strand
TGTAGTATTATTTTCAGCAGACTGTGTTTTTCTATTGTTGTGATTTAGATGAAGTTCAGAGCACATTTTATGACCAAATCATGCAAAACTCCACGTAATCCCAAGGGGTTCACATACTTTATCTTGCCACTGTATATGACATATAACACATTTTCATAGTCTTAAATAGGGATGCAGCAATTAACCGGTTTCACTCTTAACTGGGATTAAAAATCCCACGGTTTTATAACCGTAAAGGCTCAGCTACATCAAGTGTTTTCTTTCTTCACTTTCAAAACAGGGACATTTTGGTTGCACAGTGAGGACAATCAAACAAACTTTGCTAGGCGCAATCTGCAGATTGCAGACGGGACAAATACAAAGTTACTCTCAAAATGCTGTGCGGCACATGCTATCATGAGAGCAACATCATTGAATGTGATTCCTCGGCGTTCATTTAGTTGTGATGCTGCGCCACGGCAGAATGACGTCACACCAAAACAAACTGGCTGGTGGCTACCTATTTCTTTCAAACATAGTTTCAGTAAACTTTGGAAAGAGCACTCGATGTTCTCGGTAAATAGAGAATGTATCCGTTTGAGACAACTCTGACGATAATTTATCTAGGGTTAGTGTGAAACAATTCACTTCAATCACTTCAGGAGTGCATGGAAAACTGCTAGTGCATGAAAAACTAGTTATGCTAACAGGCTAGTAGTTACATTATAAAGCTACATAATTTAGTTAATATATTGCTGTAGCACGTATTACAATGATGGGGTCTACTACCTGCACGCGTATCACCTCCAGCCACAACGATGAAACAAGTAGTGTCAGGTAACTTACTTACTTAACGTCAAATCTGCCTGAATTATATTGATTTTCTTTGGTTTGCTAACTTTAATAGCCCAACATTAGGCCTACGTTCACGTCAGCAGCCGACAAGAGCAGCAGAGCTACGCTCATTTAGAGACCGTCAACAAAGTACACTGTAGTGGAGAACGGATGATTTGAAACATCAATACTGTTAATTGAATATCTATATGAAATACAGCTATATTTTCTACACGTACCAGTCACCTTCCAGGCATCAAAATGCGATTAACATTATTAAGGTCATTTCTGGGGAATCAAAACTATATTTTAGATTTATTTGACGTTTATCCTTTTAAGAAATGTCACCAGAACCATTGTTTTAAGTATAGTACATAGTCCAGGGTGAGGTCCGTGGAAAGTAGGGGACTGATCACCAGCTGCTACTCCGTGCTCTCTGCTCCACTGCGGGGCGGGCATGGCTACACACGCGCACACATACACACACATACATGCGCACACATACGCACGCACACACATGTGCACGCACACACAGAGCTGACGAAAACTACACTTGTTACTGGAAGTGCAATAAAAGCCTCGCCAGTAAAAAGAAAGGAAACAGGGATATATATATATATGTGTGTGCGTGTGCTCGCTCCCTCCAGGACAGGCAGCGCGATGGAGCGCCGTGCCATCACCCCTCCGGTGGGCTCCCCGGTGGGCCGACCTCTCTATCTGCCCCCTGAGCGCCCCGCCTTCTCCCTGGACAAGATCGCTAAGCGGGAGTGCAAGATCCTGGTGATGGAGCTGCTCCCCGATGGCCAGGGCCTCTAGAGGGAGGGAGAGAGAGAAAGAGGGGGGTTGTGAAACAGATGGGTGTGTTATCGGGACCAGAGAAACTCTATGAGCCGGAATACGTTCCCCAAAGCCTCAGATGGAGAACCCAACCTCCCTGTGTGTGCGGGCACGTTCCCCACTGAGATGCCATAACGTGTCAGCTCGCTTATATATCATAGGAAAATAGTGTGTTCATACGTATTTAACCTGCCAATATTGTTTACCTCTACAAGCATTTGGGCTTTTACAGTATGATCCTTAGAAAGACTTGAATGTGTCTGGCCTGGGTAGTGGTGTGCTAGCTCCCCCATACGCTCATCTCAACACTGGGTTAAGTAGTAAGCTCTCAGATGTCTGTATATTATGTTGTCTATTTATTGGTGATAGATTGTTCAGAAGTTTAATTCAGTTGTCTCGATGTATTTTTGTGACATGCCACATGTCTTGAATCCACATACAGTACATATTTCTTGAATCTCTAGTCTAGTGAATAGTTTGTTATTCTGTAAATGCTGTTTTATCGTTTAATGATCTATGGTCATATTTGCAATCACCCCACACACCTTTAAACATTATGTTCTACCACCTACATGAAAATATTACGCTTGATCAACATGGAGCTGTCTGACAAAACCATTCTTCACTTTATTATACAAATATTACTTCTAAAATTGTACATCATACACCAGTACACTGCTTTGAGATTCAGTGCAGTTATACAGACACAACGGGCCGTATCCAACCCTGTCTAGGCCCTTTCATTGGTCCCATCAATGCTTTTTAAATAGTCCCTTAAGGTCAATTCATCATTTAGACCTAAGCACTTTCCCACTTTCCTTTTCTCTTTCATACATTTCTACTCAAGCATGTACACCAATGGCAGAAGGAGAAATAACACGGTTTGCAGGATAGACTTGCCGTTATGCAGTAGCCTATGCACCATAAACCTCACAGCAATTGACAATATGGCATTTTGCCTATTAAGTCAGACAAGTTACGTTTTACTCTCTTGGGGTTGGTGTGGGCATAATATAGCTGACGTGCATGTATACAGCGTAAAAAGAAATGCTTTTTCCTAATTTTTTATTATGTGAAACAGTGTAGCGCGCACTGATTGGCCTGATTTAATTTCATGCCTTGATGCCTATTTTGCTGCTGATCTACTGAGATCATCTGGAATGGTCATGGGTACTGTATATGAACCTGCACTGGGAATTTTTATTTTAGGTGCAAATGCATTGAGTGTCCAGAAATGTAAAGATTTTGTCTTTTGCTATTCAATTTTCACTGATTTCACAGCACACAAAAAAAGCATATTGCATTGATTTATTATGGCTATTAATTTACATAATTGTAGTAGGAGAAATACATGGCCTCCGTAGGATTGCATTCATTGGATCAGTTTCTGCTCCAATTTATAGTGGCATATAGATCAAGAAAATGGGACAACAAATAGATGTGCAAAATAACATAACAGCATTTGAGTAATAAAAGTAACTAACATGGTCCTAAAGCATATATATTTCACATATTTATTTGGATTTTACTATGTAAATCAAGTAAGCCAGCATCATTTCTTATTGAATGTTTACATTTGTAATGTCATCAACATTTCTGCATGTTGTGTGCATGTCTTACCACTGGAAAAATGCTTAAATGTTGTACATTTCTTGTTATTTATTGTATACGGTGGCTATGGTTAAAAAAAAAGTTTACTTTTATGTAACTGTTACATTTCTTATGCCAACCATAAGTTCCTGATCAAGCTTTTAGAAGGAGAATGTTCATTGTCCATTCCTTTTTTTTAAATGTTTTAATGTTTTTTCCTACGAGACTGGCAATGTGTTTTAGTACAATTTATGATTTATCTGAACAAAGCTGGCTGGCCGAATGTTTTTCTAAAGAGTTTGGTCACTGACTACATTTACATGCACAGAATAGCCCCTTTCATTCATAATCCTAAAGTCAGTATTTTTCACAATAGACTCCGTTACTTTTTGTTCTCAACGACACAGGCTATTTGCTTTTAAGCAGTTTAAATGTTTTTTAAAAATGTGTTAATCTTACAAACGTGGCTGGGAGAAATGATTCTGATCGTTTTCAGTTGGGTAGGGTTGTTTCTACGACCCTAGATTGTGACAATCTGAATTTTTCATTTTGTCACACCTGCCCATTAATGGCTTGATTATAGCTGAAGATGCCTTTGGTCAAATATATTATGTGTCCAGTTAATATGTATTTAAAAGATACTCTGTACTTTTGAAGTTTGACTTGTTGAGCTATGAGTAAATAAAAAGACATAGGAATGATTGTTTGGCTATAAATTATTTATTATTCATTTAAATGACGTGCACTGACACGTGTTTGGTATTTGTTTTTGCTTACAGCAACATAATTTATTACATTCCAAAAATAGATATTTAATGCAACACAGACATCATTTCACTTCTCAGTAATTATCCTTCACTGAAATTACAGATTTAAAAGTATAAGTTATACAATGTATATGGACATTAACACAGGAAGATACAATATTGGTTCTGTATAACAGCTTTATTTTATCTTTGTAGCTCAGGGGACATGTTATGTGTGTCCATGTTCACATGCATGGAGTAAGTGCCTTCATCACATAGAGGTGACTTTAGTTTTCTTCTTCTTGTCTATGCCCTCATACGGGACACCTGTGGGAAAGATAGCACTGCTTTACTGCCATGCCACATGTAAAAAAAAAAGATTTAACATTCCATGTTGAGACTAAGAATCTTACTTGTTTCCAGGTTGATTGAGGATGTGTTATACTTTTTCTGGCATCTGTAAAAACAAAAGCCAGAAGTGAATATGTCTGTCATCTGGACACTGAAAACACCTCACCGCAGTAAATAAAAGCTAAGAGAGAGCCTTAGAACACCACAAAGTGTACCCAGGATACATGCGCTTGTCCTACGCAGGATGTTGCCAGCCCATCTCAGTGGAAAATTCCCAAAACGTAGAGGCCATTCATTGACTAACTCATCCTCATGCCCCCATGCTATAATTATAATAGCATGCCCCCATGCTATAATTATAATAGCATGGGGGCATGCTATTATAATTAATACAATAATTAATTATGGAATCATGCAGTAACCAGTGTTTTGTACCTGATGTAGCCTGTATACTATGTAAGGAGAATTATGTTTATAAGCGATTCTTTTGGGAGAGTCAACTATGCAAAGTTGGGATCTGAAATAAATATGAAACCAATTTATTATTGTTCTGCAACACAGCTGGTTCATACTGATTCAACACAAGCAAGCTACATCGGAATGACTGCAGCGACAGGTAGATACATTGAATGGCTGCCATATCTGACACTCGCACAAGTGACTTACCTGTCCATTCTTTTGCACGCACACACTACTGCAATGAGGATGGCAATGGCAGCTACAGATGAAAGGACGGCGATCACAATTATCCACTTCAATTCTGCAAGGTGACATAAATAATATTAAAAAATATGATTACCATCAGATCAGTTACCATCAGGAAGCACAGATACTTTATTGTTATGTTACGTGATATTGAGGTTGGTTCAACCTTCAATGGCAGCCATTGCATCCTGTCTCATACTTGTATTCCTCATGTTGGTCTATTACACAGTGACTAACCAATATTTCAATCTGACAGCTAGTGTTGTGGAGTTGTTTTCACTAACGTCTGATAATGTTAACAGTAAAAACTTAACATTTTCAAAAAAGATTATAATTAATATAAATATTTAACGTACCTAGGCCTCCCGTCTCCTCAGTCTTCTCACGCTCGCAGAGTATGCCTTCGAAACCCTCGGTGCATTGGCAGGTGTAGTTGGAGGTGGCGGTAACGCCCTCCTGGCACATCCCGCCATTCATACAGGGGTTGGTCAAGCAGATGCTCGCTGTGTGAGGAGGAGGAACACAGTGCTAGGTTAATGCAAGTTTGCTGACAATGCTAGTTTGCTGACTTTATGCCGGAGAACAGCAAACGTGTCACGAATACAGATGCCAAGCGCACGCTCACATTTGTAGCAGTCCCGTTTGAAGCGGAAGATGGTACAGACATCGTCCGCCTGGCAGACCTTAGGCTGGCAGACTGCGCCTGTAGCCATGCACACACAAGACTGGGCACAGTCCTCTGTCACAAACTTCTCGTTCAGCTGCAAACAGAATAGAACTGCTCCTTTAATAATAGCATTAAACCAAAAGGTAGAGTCAGTGATTGTAAGCTAAAACACCCTTTCACAGTTTAAGAAAACATTTCCTCGTAACTTGCTAGCTGCATGTTCAAAAAAAGAACCCCATGTTCCTACACAGCCGAGGCTTTGTAAATGGGAACACAAACAATCCTTGCCATGGCAATGCATGTCCAATGTGGGGGGATGAGCTTCTCAAGAGCATGACATTAATGGAACAGGCGTTTTCATTTGGATGGGATTGCTGACACTACCTTTAATGGGCGACGTTAAGCCGGCCTTGTGAGGGCAACCAGGGTGGTCCGTGAATGCGTCACCTACCGGGTAGTAGCGGTTGAGGAAGCTGCAGCCACACTGGGTGTAGGGCACACAGCTGCTGCCGCTCATGACGAAGCCGGCCGCACACTGGCAGCCCTCCATGCAGGGAGTGAGGACACAGTCGGAGGGAGCGGCCAGGTCGGCGCAGGAGGCGGGGCAGGCCGACATGCAGGGCGAGTAGCTGCTGTTGGCCGAGCAGGAGAGCACTGGGAGAGGGGCGTATATATATACACCCTTCAGTATTACAGTATTTCTCAGTCACTTTGGTACATTGTTCTATTCAGTCTTAACAGTTGCAAACCAGCTTGTACATTTCTCAAAACAATTCGTACAAACAGCAAAACAAAATGTACAGTAGTTCCGGCAAAAGCTCGCAACTTGCTCAAAATCCAATGAGTCTAACTCTCAAAAGTTAGACTCATTGCCATTTTTGACAAA
The DNA here is from genome assembly GCA_026546735.1 of Forbesichthys agassizii. Lineage (NCBI taxonomy): Eukaryota > Metazoa > Chordata > Actinopteri > Percopsiformes > Amblyopsidae > Forbesichthys > Forbesichthys agassizii. Next base: position 9,291 of record JAODLL010078422.1, on the reverse strand, counting down.
CGCGATGCTCAGTTTTGTCATGTTGTCAATATAAAACTGTACTCTGTTGGTATTGTCTGATGTACACTATGGCTAAGTTTTTATGACAATTACAATATTGAAAATGCTCAAGACTGCACTCTTTCTGTATAGAATATACTGTATACATTTCAACTGTACAAAGTCACACATTGCATCATGTGAAATTACAGTAGACAGGATTCACGTGTATGCTTCTACAGTACTCTACTTTTGGTCTGTCAACAAATGATAGTGTTATTGTCATTCAGAAAGAAAACACAAAACTATTTAATAGCACAAAAGAAAATTGTTTCTCAATCGCTTTGGTTAATTCAGTTTTACACACTTGCAAACCAGCTTGTTAATTTCTCAAAACTATTCTGAGAAAACATACAGCAACACAATGTATTACAGTACTGTATCTGCACAAGCTTGTGTAAACAAAGGTCCTTACTCTATCCCTCAAAAGCAAATGTGTGCGTTGATTAACATGTCTTTGCAATAAGAATGACAAGTCCTTTTGTAATTGTCTACCAACAATCTAGTCAAAACGCATGCAATGTTCTCAATATAACAGCTAACTAATATGTATTTTCTAACATTTCTCGACAATTATCTAAAATGCACAAGGCTAGGTTATTTGTGTGTGTGTGTGTGTGTATATATATATATATATATATATATATATATATATATAAGAAAGAGCACAATTTCTGTAAAATAGAAAATCCAACCAACAAAATACCCCATAACTATACAGCACAGTCTATGCTTGCCAATTGAAAGTTTGCTATTTTTGATATCTAGTTCTCTACCTAACTAGCTGGTTGATCATTGGTTAATCTGGTTGATCTACCACCTCACATATTCCCCATCAAATTAAAGTCAAGGTTCACCTGAGAGCAGTTTATCAATTCACACATAATACACACATTTACATAACAGTCTAATACAAATTATCGCTTGTTTAACTATTTTGCATGTAAGGAATTAACTAATGCCTAGATGTTTTGGGGGGTAAGACTAATCAACAGACATCCAGTGTGTTTCATTTTGATCAACATAAGCAATTGATAATGGCAGACAACTGTACCATTTGCATGGATGTGCAAAAGCATTTGAAATTCAAAAACAATGAGAAATTGCCTTTATGATGTGTACAAGTGACTTGATGATGTGGAGGTTGAACAAGTAGTTTTGAGAATTTCAATTCTGATCTGAGAAATGTACCAAAGCGAAATGTACCAAATACTGTAATATAGGTTTATCTATTGTTCATATATATTATAATTTAAATAATATACTTCTGTGTGTTTTAATTTAATGTGTATTTATCTATGGTAATATGTGCTCTCATTTACCGATTCAGAGAGAAAGCATTTATATGTTTAAATTATTTTAAATATATTTGTGGAACAGTTTGACAATAGCTTTTGGTGCAGTACTGGTGCCCCCCAGTAGATGTCGCCCTTTAAGAAGAGTGTGCCTCTGTCTGTATGTAAGGGTGTGTTGCAGCCTTTTACCACAGTCCAGCTGCTGTCTCCAGGGGCCTAGTTTGACCCCGGCCTCCTGGCACGCCGTGGCATATGTCATGTAACTGGCACAGCGTAGCTCTGCGTTGCCGCGCTCCGCGCACAGGTCAAACACACAGTCGCTGTGAGCGAACACACGCAAACACACGTTTGACAACAACATGAATATAAGTTTAAATAGAATGGAAACAATTGTCAATACTTTTAAAATACACAAAACATACATAAAATGCATTAAACTAAATTATAAATATTTTTTATTATATTACATGCCACCCACAATCAACCTGCTTCCCATACTTTTAAAGCCAATTCATTTGATTATTATGATCCAATCATTTTTATAATCATGCCAGTATAGATTAGTCGATAAATAACCTGTATGAAGTATGCGTGTCATTAATTAACCCTTAGTTAGTTTGTTTAATTCACTTTCATAAGAGCAAAAACTAGTGCTTTCTCTGTGTGCAAATAACGTATTCATGACCTCATGACGACACACACACTCGCACACAGACACACAACTCACTCCTGGTAGGCCTTGGGGGGCAGAGTTGCGTGGCAGGAGGCGAAGGGTCCCGCAGGGTCGCTCAGCGCTCCACACTGCTTGGCACTGTTGTACCCGTTGAGCTGGGCCTGGGAGCAGTCTGATGTCTCAAACCCTGTGTCTAGATCTGTCTCCACCGCCCGCCTGGACACACAGTTGATTTATTATTACTTTAATTTTAGACAATGTTACATTTACATTTTTAGTAAGGCTGAAAACCCCGCTCCAGTAGCCATGCATAGAATAGCAGTACTATATTGTGATAGATAGATAGATTCATGAATTAATTAATTATACTTTATTCATCTCCAAGGGGGAAATTCAGGTATTAGAGCAGCAAAAGGTAACAGATAAAAACACTGTAAGATAATTTACAATATTTAAATAATAAATAGGTGTATAAAATATAAATCTCAATATAATGCCTTTTATTATGTTACAAAGAGCTCAGTGTGTAGGGGGGAAGGAGGGGGTCGGGGGGCACTGTTGTAGATTGTGAAGGAACGCCTGAAACGCTCAGTCTTGCACCCAAGATGAACAAGCCTCTAGCTGAAGGAGCTCCCCATCCGTCCATAGCAGCTAATCACATGACCATAATGCACCACTTCAGGGGCAGTTCTAGTGTGTGGATGCTGTTTTTCCATCTAGAGCACAGTTAGCCGTGTTAGCTAGCTGCCGTACCTGTGCAGGTGCACTCTGTGGGGCAAGTCATGTGTCTCCACTCCAGCCATTTGCCGATCAGTGACCCTCCAGCTCTCGCCGAACTCATCCAGGTTCCTGGTGACAGTGCCGTCTGGCTTCATGTACTCATTAGCGGTGGTGCCGTCATAGTTTCCGCACAGGCCTCTCACCTGGTTCTTGTAGGTGCTTGGCAGTATGATCTCTGACAGAGGAAGAAAAGAGACACAGGCTAATGAAAACAAAGACTAGACTAGATATACATGAACATGGAGGTCTCTCTGTCTCTCTTTTACCGCCAAGCATTTTGCCGTCAAAGCGCGCAGTGAGTCCAAAGTCGGTGGTGAGCTGGACGTGTCTGGAGTTACTGGTGATGGTCAGACCGCTGACCGGGCTCAGAGGAGGAGCCACACGTTCACCGTTCACCTGGAGAAAATATAACGGAACGAGTTACGATCAAGACAACACAATACAACATGACATCTGTTGTAACGTATATCTGATATTTTTGGGTAATGAAAATAGCTTTTTTGGACAATAGCTCATGCATGAGGATTAATACTTTAAAACAGAAATATTGTAAGAAAAATAAGTATTACACTACAGAGCTATTAGTGAAATTTATTATAGTATATAGTAATAATACGAATATGTAAGCCTACTATATAAACAAGTAATAAAATATTTATAGTGATAATAGTATTAAAAACTCAAAGCTTTGTGTTGATAGAAGTGTGATTTCACCTATTCCAGCCATTTTTATATTCCATTAAAAACCACTTGCTTTTAGTATTATAATACACTAGGCTACATGAATATTAAAATATTTTTGCCAGATTAATAACACCACACACCAGGACAGTCTTCTTCTGAAGGAAACGGACGTTGACGCCGTAAACATCGATGTACATCTCGTCCAAGAACGACACTTTTTTGTTGCCTCCCCGCCTGATATTTTTCCCCCTGACCAGCAGAGGCTGTAGCGAGCTCTGCTGCACGTTGTGTCCCTGGGTCAGTGTGTACGTGTATGGGCCCTGGAAGTGATGGTTGAAGCCGTCAAATGTACGATGGTGGGGGTCTCCAGAGATGGTGCACTTGTCAAATTCTAGGACAGTAGAAAATCACTTTAAAACAACTGTAGATAAAAAGGAGTGTTTCTCAAATATTCCCACCTGTAAATGTATTTTATTTAAATGTGAAACACATGAGAAGTGGACTCACTGGTTGGTTTGCAGTAAACGTCTCCGTTTTTGTCCAGTGCGCATACAGAGTTGGCATTACAGCTGTGGTCCTTGCACGCTGTTTGACCACCGATGTTACATGTACACTGGGCAACACACTTGTCTGTCAGCCACGTGTCTCCCACCTATAATGTACACATACACACACACACACACACGGTCCATTGACAAGTAATGTTGTCATAAAAAAAGATATTGTTTTGTTTCTGTTTAATATGAGGAATGTGGTATATTGGTAATTTAACTATGCAACAGTACAACAAGTGTAATCATTAGGTACAGCCATCACAATAAACTGTTTGTTTTCAAATATAATTCTCTTCATGCATTTTTCTTTTATAAGATGTCATTGTTCCTCCATGGGAGAGGTCTGAGGTCTGTCTACTCACATCGTGGTATTCGTCGTTCGAGTCCACGCAGCCACACCTGGAGAGCGGCACGCACTTCCCATCGCTGAGGACGAAGCCGGCGTCACACCTGCAACCCTCCACGCAGGTGGTGGACGGCAGGTGGCAGAAGATGGGGAAGAGGTCTGAGCACGTCGGGGGACAGGGCGGGGTGCAGTCCGAATAGTGGCTGTTTGGAGCGCATGGCAAAGCTGGATGGGTGGAGAGAGAGGTGGACAAACATTATGACTATGGTCTTTACATCTTTAAACCTAATCTAATCCTTTGCTCCACATGACTGAAATATAAGGAAGTGTCTGCATTTTGTTTTCAATACACCCTGTACTTACGACAGAAGGTGGAATTTCTCCATTTAATGGTCACACCAGCGCTCTGGCAAGCCTGGGCGTATGCCTCCACGTTGTCACACAGAGTGGCTTGCATGCCATTGTATTCGCACAAGTCGTAGATGCAGTTGCCCAGGAAGGCCTCTGGGGACAGCAGAGAGTGGCAGGGCTTGAAGCCGTCGGAGAGAATTACTGCAGCGCACTGGGCCTCGAACAGCTTCTCTTCCTCGGCTGTGCAATTGGGGTGGACATCTGGACGTGTGTCCGGTTGGCAACTACAAAATATGAATAACAACAATGAATTCCTAACAGCGTAGGCATTACTTTAAATCCTTCCTGATACAGACATATATCATCATCATCAACATCAGAACCCTGTGATAACATTAGGTTTTAATGACACCTACATGTTGTTTTATACAGTATCGGTGAGCATGAAAGCTATCATTATACTAACCATTCTTTGAGATGATTATTTATACATGATAAATGTTGCTGGTATATGTAAATATGGCAGGAAGTAGTCTCAATGCTGACTAAAATGATAAACAGTGTACTGACCCAGGATTGCTGTCACCCTCAGATTTCCAGCTGTTTCCCAACTCGATCACATCTTTGGCTGGTTTGTTGTTGGGCATCAGATTGTCATCGGAAGAATTGTGATTGTAATTCCCACACATCCCACACACCTGGAGAGACGAGTAGAACAATGAGCCAGAGACAACCCCCAGATGTCTGTAGCACGTTTAGATGAATATCTCTACAGGTAGAAGGTACCTTGTTGAAATACTCTCCAGGGATAGTGATCTCCAAGTGGTGGACTCCGTCAAACTTCACCAGCAGACCGAAGTCCGTCTCCAACATGTTGTAGACGCCGCTGCTGAGCAGCTTAGCTCCAGGTATTGCCAATGGTGTTCGCACACGTCTTCCATTTACCTACATGCACGGAGGATGAGTCTCTGATATACAGTAGTTTATACAGTAGTATATTAACGCCCAAGTCGTGAAGCGCCCGAATGTAACATGTTTTTGTTTTTATAGTTTGTTTATATAAAAGGCAGGGGTTACATTAACATTACACCTCAACAGTAAATCCAATGATACATGTTCCATTTCAGCTAGCATCTTATATTCATCATAGGGCCCCTCCATCCCATCCCTAGCATCTTCTGACCCAAGGGTCTTCTGAAGCATGATTATGTAATCAAATTGTAATCTCTCCACATACGATAAGGTCACAAAGACACTTTAATCCAAAGCGACGTACAGTACAGTGAGTACAGTTAAAGTACGGACGGACTACCTTCCTTTCCTCTCCCTCCCTCCAAACCATTCCTTACCAGAACTCGAAGACTTTTCTGCAGCGTCACTACGGTATCATGCGGCAAGGTGATGGTGGCCGACTGCACGTAGGAAGCTTCCGGCTGGCCTCGCTCTTCGTTCTTTGCCACCACCGTGAAGGGAGTCACCTGGGTGGTGTTGCACACCTACCAGGAGAAGGGAAGGAGGGATGGGGTGTTTCACACAGAGGGCGTAAAGTAGAAGGTACATTGAGCAACACTGTGACTCTGAAGGCACTACAAACACGACTGGATCATGATTAGCTACTGAAATATAGAGTCTCTTCCTGGAACTGCCTGTGCTCAGTTTTGCTTTAATGTGCTGTAATGCTTTGCAAAGCTGAGGAATATAAAACATACCCATTTCATTCATTTCATTTCAGAGTTTCGGGAGCCACATGTGGCAACGACGAACATAAACAGAAATGAAAGAAATACCATACCTCCACCAGGGTGTAGGTGCACGTGCCCATGTACGTGTGCATGGTGCCGTCAAAGGTGTAGTAGTGAGGGTCGCCTGCCACATGACACACTCCCTTTCCTGGGAAAATAAGTTGACTTTAAAGGGACAGTCCTTGATGTGTGTCTGGAAATACCTTTGTAGGTATTACAAAAACACTGTGGTTTAGGTTTGCAAACTCAGAAAGTCCATGGCTGCATCCAAATACTCTTTTTCGCTAAGGAACCTTCCTAACTGAGTGAATGGCCCGTATTTAGGTCACAGCAATGATAAGGGCTGTTCGAATTCTATTATTGCTAAGGAAAGGTGCTTCAATGCTTCCTTTCTTGCATCCTTTAGCATAGGGTACACTAGATCATTCTTTATGAAAGGAAAGGAGATAATGCTGTCCCACAATTCCTTGCAACGCATCATTCAGCTATTCACGAAAACAAACGATCATAATAATAATGTCTGAACATTACAGTCTATGCTAAAAACACGTGCAAGACGTTTTATTTTCAGATTGCTGAGTTTAAAGTAAATTATACATTGTAGCAAACATCTCTCGCTCTATCAAAAATATTGAAGGCGCTACGCCACCTTTCCAAGCGTTTTGTGAGTAGTTTGTGCTGAAAATTAGAATAAAACGTGCCTTTTCACTTTAATGTTGGCATTATTAGCTTCAATGTGTCGGGGAAAAGTAAACATTATATTTATTGTGCAAAAATTGTGATATTGATGGGACACCATTACAGAATATTCCACCTTGAACGTCTTAATTTTTAATCTGACTGTATATGATGTTACTATGCATGGATGATTTATTTTCCCATACACCGCAGAGTTTTCCTAAGCCCTACTTGACAGTATATTGCTATACAGTAGGCAACAACAATTGTTGCTCCTTTTATTGATGGATGGGAAGAGACTTATCTAAATCATATTAGTTCAGTATCTAACATAGACTCAAAACATAACAAACTCATTATTTTATTTATATAACAACTTTGGTAATAATGAAGTCATATTTTTCACGGGGCTGGCCATAGCTGGCATGAAACAACATGGTAAGAAGTTAGAACGCATAGGACAAAGTTGGCTAAGAAGAGGCGCTTTAATTTATAGTCCATTTCACCGTGGCAGACCCACGTCATTAACATAATTAACATTCACCGTTGCATAATTATGTATCCAAAGTGCAGTCGGGTTCTCTTGCCACCACGGATCCTATTCCTGCAACCTTGATGTAGGCGTGAATTCTCCTTCACAACTTTCCTTGACCCGATGACGTCTTCACTCGAGGTCAAGGAATAGTGTTTAGGAAAGGACATAGGACGTAATGTTTTTTAATTTTAGGAGGCAGCCCATATCTCTACCTTACCTTAGTTGTTGAGCATCTTTAAAAATAAATGTGTAGCGTAACAATTTGTTATCATATTTTGTTATTTGTGGTTTCACTACAAAATATAAGAACCTCTCTACCTCTCCCTTACAACCCACACTTTTATGGACAGCTGTGTTTCAAATACAGCAGTCAAATAAAGAGAAGGAGTAAACATTGTCAATATTGATGATGAAAGTTAAATGTGGGTACATTTGATTTTACAATACCTGTGGAGTGACAATCCAAAACTCCTTCAACCACATTACACTGCTGGGCGGGGCTACACTGCCAGGGTTCACAGGTGATGTTATGATTACCATGGCACTTACAACGCTCTGAGCAGTCCACCTCTGAGAACCAAGTATCTCCAGCCTGTCACATACACACACACACAGACACATGTAAATGAGAGCACAGAATGCACAACACACACACACAGGCATGTGGCCACTCTCTATGCATACTTACTGGACGGTAATGTCCGCTATGGTCGGTGCATCCACACTCAGTGGGCTTCACACACTTGTCTCCACTGAGGATGAGTCCTGTGTCACACACACACCCCTCCACACAAGGCAAGTTGCAGGACCCTCCGGAGCCAGCAGGATTCTGACAGGTGGGCTGGGGGCATGCCGGGCTGCAGGGCTCGTAGTGGCTTCCTGGGGAGCACTTCAGAGCTGTGGGGGGAGGGCCATGGGTTAACGGGAGTGATGGATGTGTTTTTACCTTTATTTGTGATCCGCTTTGATTGTCTATAAATAATTCAAATATCCACAAAATGCCTAAATGCAGTTTCATCGAAGGTTTTAATCGATCTACCAAGATCATGAGGAAGAAAGTATTACATATTTGTGCTGTGATAAGTAATTTAGAACAGATACAGGATTTTAATGTACTTTTGCAGGTACTTAAATTGTATTAGAACAAAGGAATTAAACGGACTTGTCCACTAGGTGGCACCAGATGTTGTAATAATGGCAACATGGCTGATACCACAATATTGTGCTTCTTAATTTTCTATTTGAAAAATATTTCATCATTTGTAACCTTGCCAACCCCTTAATAACCAAGTTCAAGTTCAAATTATTGTCATTTATTCCCACACAAAGTATACAAGTAAATAAACAAAAAATGCTGCTTACCCACATTTTATTTCTTTATGATTTCAGATAAACACATATATTCCCCAAAATAAGTCACATGCACTCTCATGCACACACTGTACATGACCTGCCAGACACACTCACGGCAGAATGTGGTGTTCCTCCATGCAATGTTGACTCCAGCAGCAGCACACATGTCAGCATAGCTCTGTATGGCCTGGCACAGGGCCACTGTCTCTCCTCCGGTGGCACACATGTCAAATACACAGTTCTCAAAGTATGGACCAGGGG
>JAODLL010078411.1:0-15886 GCA_026546735.1 Forbesichthys agassizii | reverse complement strand
CGCGAAATTTATCGCAAATGGTCCATTTTAAAGCAAGTACTCAAGCTTGCTGGAATGAAGGTGATAATTTTTCTCCGTAGGCATGAGCGTCCTTGATCCGTAAGCAATTACACAGAGTTTATTTCCATGTTCCTGGTAGAGTACTGCTCCCAGACCTTCGACCGATGCGTCTGTGTGTAGGATGAATGGCAAGTTAAAGTCGGGGTAGGCCGATGGGAGGGTTAGTCAACATGTCAACCAGCCGAGAGACAACCGCACTGTGTTCGGGGACCGACTGGACTGGTGTTTTGAATGGCAATTGTTCACTTTTCGTGCCCTTCTTTGTGGACAGGTATCTTGCTGGAATCGTCAGGACTCTCCTGGAGCTTAAACAGTGGCCAGGCTATTCTGGAAAAATCATGAATGAAAGAGTAGTAGAGATAGTAGCCCAAGAATCCAAGCAGAGCTCAGACTTCTCCTACATTCTTTGGTTCTCTCTGCTTCAGTTGAAGCACCGCTTCCAGGTCTTTAGGGTCAATCTAAATCCCCTCACTCATCACCAGGCGCCCAACATACCTTACTTGACGCTTGAAGATTTCACATTTCTTTGGGCGTAACTTGACACCATGTTCCCATAGGCGACAGTACCTTTTCCAAGTCCTGGACGTGGTCATGGAAGGTTTTGGAAAAACAGAGCACATCATCCAGATATGGTGAGCAGCATTCGTCCCTCAGACCATTCAGCACACCCTCCATACATCTTTGGAATGCTGCAGGGGCATTTGTAAGGCCAAATGGGAGGCGGATCCACTCATAGAACCCCCATGGCGTGTTAAAAGCAGTCATATGCCTGCAGTTCTCCTCGACAAAGCCCTGGTGGTATGCACTGCCTTGGTCGAGTATTGAGAACCAAGGTTATCTAACAGCTCCTGGATGCGGGGAAGTGGATGTCGGTCAGGGATCGTTTTGCTGTTTAGCCCCCGAAAGTCTACACATAGACGTAAGCTCATATCTATTTTTCTGACACAGGCCACTGGAGAGGAATATGGTGAGGCGGATTTCCTTATCCATCCATGGTCAAGTAAATTTTGGACATACTCCTTTACCTCTCGGCATAGGGGCTTTGGGATCGCATTGTATGACTATTTTAGAGAGATTTTTAGTTGCAAAGTTGGAATGCAACCTTTATCTGCGTCGTTCTTGGCAAACACATCAGATTGTTCAAATATCATCTCACTGACTATTTCCTGTTCTTCCTCCCTTAGGTGTGATAGGTCAACAGGAGGATGCCACTTATTGTTAATAATTTGTGCACGTTTTAGGTTTGTCTGTTCGTACCCAACTGAGCGGAGCATGTATCGGCAGTGCTTCGCTGCATTGCCACGGGACTCGAAGAAGGATAGTGGACTGGCTTCACTTCGACAATGGCTTTAAGAGTACCGAGAACCGTTCTCTGACCTAGATAAACATTGTGTCTAGTTGAATTTTGAACGGGGATTTTGATACATTTTGATGCTCTTCTAGGAACATCGACTAATGCTGGAAAAAGCTCTAAACCTTCTGGACAGTTATTCTCTGAGCAAGACTGGAACAGCATAGTGCCATTCTCTGGCCACCCCCTAACCCGGTATTTAACTTCGTAGATTTGCCCAGCAGGGATAATGATACATTTCTTGCCAATACGCACACTGCACAAAGGTGACTCATCAGTAGCAGTCGTCTGGAGAGCAGAAACAAGGGCCTCTGCGGTGTTCTCAGTGACACAGTAACACAGTAACGCTTCCTTCAGTATCGTGGTTACATACATTTCATTGTCTGTATTTTCATTAATAATCTCTGCTATGACATTGTTACCTAAAAGTGGACAGTTACAGTTCTTACTAATTAATAGGGGTATTCTGATAGTCACATGTCCATGACTCTGTTTACCGATTCGAAGGTCAATTTCTGCCCATCCATCAAGGAGTACCTCTGTGCCGTTTGCTGCAAATATTTCAAGGGATTGGTTGGTAAATAGGGATTAAAGTGGCTGGATTTTGACACTCAGCAATGCTTTCTCTATCCACTCGCAGCTCACCATTGTCACTTGGGCCCGAGTCTAGCAACATTTCTAGAGGCACGTCATTAATGAAACAATACACCATACATCGCTTTCCGATTAGGTCAACCACACGTTTTGTTTTGTTTGGTTGACCTGGTGGGTTTGACTGTAAGATCTTAGCTGGTTTGACCTTCACTGTGGGCTGTTCAATGTTCGAGGTCACTGGCTGCCCCTCTCCAGGTGACCTATTCCCGTTTCCCGATGACTTCTTTTGCAGACAGCCAATGGCTCTATGTCCAGCCTGGCCACAAATAAAACAATGGGGAAAACTCATGTTGCACTTTTGTACACAGTCATGGCACCGGCCCTTTGTCTCAGTTACTGGTGGCTGAGGAGGACTCGGTGTACCAGGGCCTCCAGGTTTCACATTATTCGTGGGTTTTGCCATCTGAGCCACATGCTTTGTCAATGAGGATACTTGTGCTGTCAGCTCTTTAATGGCATCACGGTTAGCCTTTAACTCAGAATCCACATTGGTGTTTTGTTTTAGTCTGTTCATTATTGTCATGTTGAGCGGCATTTACAGTCACTGGTCTAGATTTAACTACTGTGCCCAAGCTTTGTAACCTTCCTTCTTCCTCAGTGGTGGATTTGGTCATTTGTTCAAGTAAATCATCATTGACCTGCATATCTGAAAGAAAGGGTTTAAGATCACGTCTAACATGACCATTTCTCTCATTTAGCCCTTGATACAGTGTGTGAAGGAAAGTGCCCTGAACAAGTGTTTTGTCGTAACTAAAATCTACACCAGGTTGTTGTGACTCAAAAAGTACTTGTTTGTTTTAACCCCATTACTCTATAGAGAAACTGCTGTGTGCTTTCCCTATCTTGCTGTTTAGCATTATTTAGTTCCTGAAAAAGCTCAGTTACATTTTTGTCCCTAATATGGGAATGGAGAAATTTCTTTAACCCATCCACAGTTAAGTCATCTTTTTTACTCAACATGTCTCTGAATGTACCAGGTTTAGTTATCTTGAGTACTGCTCAAATTACCTCTGAGTCATTAAACCCCTCTTGTAGACCTGAATCAATCTGTTTACAAATGTATGTCAGAACCTATATCAGAAATTTGACCACCGTGTAATTTACATTCTCTGCGTGGTAGCAGGGCTGTTACATCTGTCAATCTTACCACCTAATCAGTTCTGGTAGAGGATGAACTCAGCTGATCCAGGTGAGCACCACAACTGTTGGCAAAGCTGGATTTGTTTGGCATTAAGGTGGTGACGTCCGTAGCAGGTTCATGAGTGTCTCTGTCCATGGTGTGTGTGTGAATATTTCCATCCTTGCTGGTGGAAGGGATGTGATCATGTCTGTAACTCAGTGCTTCTTTCATGAGCTGGGGTGCTGCATTATCAACTTCAGCAGCACCAGAATCTGAAACAAGTGGCAGCTCATGAAGAAGGTCATGGAGATGGAGGAGTTGAGCCAGGCCTTCATCTTCCATAGCTTTCAACGTCTCACTTTTGATGTAATCAATTATCAGATCAAAGAGTTCTGGTTCACTCAGTTCATCAACATTGTACATTTCTTGCCCATCGTCAATGGTACTTGCAATCTTTTGGAGCTGACTGGCAGTCAGCTCAGGAAGTTTCTTTTGGATCTTGAAGATCAGCATCCGTCGTGGGGTTACATTAGCCATCTTGACCTTTCACTTGTGACTTACTCTCTAGATGACTCACACAGCAGCCTTCCCTGAAGCTCAGGCACAGGATCAAGGATTAATACATGTTCCCAAGAGAAACAATTCTACTAAATTAAATAAAACCCCAGGTATCTCATTACTAGTGAATCTTTATCTACACAACAGATTCAATTTCCCTGACATGCAGAGTAGTCTCACGCATGCGCAAGTTGTTTCCTTGCGGTGGCAAATACTCTGCTAATTGTAACTCAAAACACCTACTTAAACTGTTACCAGAAACTTACACATCACTACTGTATGTTACCAATATTATTATGTTACACTTTATTCTCGGTTCATTAATACCATTAGTCAGCCGCATTCCTCAACAATTTTAAACAATCTGCTACTTTCCACAACAAATCGACATTAACCCACAAAGCTACTGACTAATTAAACATTTCCATTTCCTAGTATTAATATTGGTATAACCATAAGTAGTTTAGAATATGCTTTTATTGTACCTGGAAATACACAAAGCTAGACAAGAGTTAGCGTCTTGCTCAGATCCACGCCAGTTTAATACTGCGTATCAGGGTCAGAGAAAGCTAGTGTCTCCGTGCAATTCACAGAAGCGCTAGAGCGCCCCCTACAGACGGGACAGACAGACCCCTGTGTACGGCCACATTATGAATAGTTAGAATAGTTATTTTAATTTAAAAAAATAGAAGTGGGAGCCTGTTTTCTGTTAACTTAATTAATGGTCGTTTCTATATCCATTACATTTACGGTCTTTTTTAATTGTTTATAGAAAAATATAGCCATTTGCTGTGTTAATGCAGTAATATTGTACAGAAATATATTTAAACTTTAAAAAATAATAGTGAATACCCTTTTGAACAATTAGACTAACCAGAAGCTTATTCCCATTGTACCAGGACCCATGTGTTTCATTACCATCTATGCAAAATGTTTATGAAATTGTTTTATGACTGATAGCATATGCTTCCTAATGACAACATTTGCTAGTGTTGTGAAGTTTTATGATTGTTCTAGTGCATTTTGGATGTCAAATTAACTGGTGCCAAGATGAAAGTTGGTAAAGACGAGAACTATTTCAAGACATAGTTTAGGAAATGTGACCACGGTATTGAGAAATGGGTCCTAGTATTCTGATGTGGATTCAGTGCATGTCAGTGCAGAAAACATTACCCTCTAATCATCAGGCTTGTTGTCACTTTAAAGACTGCTTACCACAGGTTATGCCAGTGCTGAGAGTGAGAGCACACTAATGCAGAGTTTACATGTGATGTAACTGAAATGTAAGATATTATGCATTTTTTTGTTTACAATAACATTTTAAAGAATAAATTGTACAATGAATAGAAGTTTTAATTATTGTGTTGGGTTTAGTTGTCATTGTACTTTAATTAATTCAAAAAATACATCTAAAACTGTAAGATATATATGAAGATGTTTACATTTTATTTGCTAAAGCCATTACATTCTTCATCCATCCTGCTATACTCGTGGCTTTGTACTTCAGACTTCCTGCTCCATAAATCATTTTTCACAAGAACAATGATCCTGCCAAGACACAATTTATTATTTTAGTGGAGTTGTAAAGCTTGAGGATATAATGTGTCATTTTTCTTGCAGATGCTAACAAGGAAGTAAGCCTCAAAAAATGCATGACAATAAAAAAATTAAACAATTTTGTGTAAAAGTCATAATTATTATACAATATGTCAATATAATTTTTATATATAAATTAAATGAACCAATTATTAAAGTGTAACTGCACTCTAGCTCTGAGGTGCTGAGAGGGGGGTCCCATTAATATCAATTGATTTTGACGAAGCTGACCAAATGTACAGTCGGAAACCAGCAAGGACCTTTGGCAATTGTAAATGGATAGTAAAGTCTTGAGATCAGAATTTTGACAATATTAACAGCAATGTGTCTTATCAGTTCAGTCATATTTAGTTGTAGCAAAAAAAACACCCTCCTTTCTGTTAAGGAAGTCTTGTAATTTGCTTTAGGGGAAGAATACTTTGCTATGAACTAAAATGTTTTATGATTACAGTAAACCAGATAAACTGAAAGTGATTAGTGCGATCAAGAAGATCAAGAGCTAGCATTATATTTTATTCTTCTTTTATATTATAAGATAAAAGTCTAATTCGTCTAGAGGAAACCTTGAACCATAGATGATTTATAACATATATATTTTATGTTATAAATAGTATATATTATGTTATACTAATATTGCATGTGACCCCACCACCACCCCATAATCTCACATTTTTGTACATGATGCAGATACTAATATAATATACAATTGAATTACTAATATAAAAACATGTATATAGCAGTACAATAATAGCAATTCAGTATCTCACACTGCTTAAGTTTTCTGTCATAATGCCATACAGCTATGCACGCATTAGCCCGGCAACCCGCATGCTCGCACACAAACACACACACAGTCCATTTCCCAGCATTCAGACTAAACACAACAGTGTTGTATTATTTGAAATATGTGACCTTCCTATAGAGTAGTTTTGGCCAATGAGTACAATAGTGTAATTCAACAGATCTATCTGAGTTCTCATGTTTACATTACAATGCAAAACATCCTACTTGTAAGATGCATTTTCATTTGCATAGATGGTAATGAAACACCTGGGGCCTGGTACAATGGGAATATCCTTCTGGTTAGTCTAATTGTTCAAAAGAGTACGTGCATGCTCCTACACAAACACACACAGTCCATTTCCAAGCATTCAGACTAAACACAACAGTGTTGTAATATTTGAAACATGTTTCCTTCCTTATGTAAACAGTACTCATGTAGCGCATAACTACAGTAAGTCAAGTGATGAATGGCAGGCAAACTGCCACAGGTAAATGTAATTACAACCAAAAAAAAAACTTTGGTGGAATGTGTAACACATCTTTTGTCTTTTCCGATTAAGGAAGTAGTTCAGTATTTCCTTTAAATGACTCCCAACGGGCCCAGGCCTACAGTATGCATGTAGTCTTGAGCAAACTGCCTCACCTTTACAGTATGGTACCTCTATCATCGCCAGCAACTGTACACCTGTGCATACATTTTAAAAATGTATGCAAAAATGCAACCACAGAAACTACTATCATTGTTTCTGTCATTAATAGTTTTCAGTGCAAACAATATAGCAAAGCAAGTAAGCAACACAGATTTAAGGGGAAAATATTACAATATTTTCCGTTGTTAAAATGTCTTGCTCTCAGCACTGTGAATGTTTGTTTCCTTGGCTGTAAAGTAAACCAAACCCAAAAGTTTATATTATTCTGAAGGTTCTCAGCTGGGTCTGTCACATGGTGAGAAAGATGCGATGCGGGTGGGTGCGGTGGCAGAAACCAAGCGCAGTTTGGGTTTAGAACAACAATATTTAATTGGTTTCAAAAACCAAACCGCATGCACTCACCAGAACAGGAAACAATAACCAACAAGGACATGGAGAAACAGAAGGATACATGTACGCAAGCTAATTAGGGGAATGAACACCAGGTGTGTGTAAAGGCACAGACAAAGTCCAAGATGAGTAAAAGAGTGAAGGGAAAGCCCAGGAAGCATGGCAGGCTACCATTAAACCCTGACAGCATATTGGTGTTACAGCCTACAGAGGAAGGTACATTACAGTGCAGGGAGACAGCTTATATGCATTCTTCAAAAATGCTTTATAGTTACATCTGTCACCCTTCAGTTGTGTTCTTTATGAACACAATACAGTACATACACTCCTGGTCTACTGTATATACCATATGTATTGGTGTGTATTTGCGTGCGTGCATAGATTTAAACTGTATTTCTCTGCACTAGGAGGAATGTGTTGCTTATATGTTGTAGTTTTATGTTGAAGTGTACAAGCATTCACACTTTCAAAAAGAAAGCAACAGCAACCGTTACAACTACTATCTTTTGAGTTGATTGCGTACAGTAGCTTTCATGACATTTGTGGATTTAAGTATTGTTTTTAAAACTACCAGTTTGACAATCAGAAACAAATATTGTGACAATGGCTGCATTACTTTATAGTCAATTTTATTCTCACACAGTCAATGATAAAAGGAAGTCTTTTTTTAAAGCATATTATTGATACAATATACAGTTCAATACAATATTATTGATACCTCTTAAACTCTTATATGAAAAAATACTATAACAGGCCTAAAGGTTTAAATGGCCATTAAGGTTTAGCGAGAAATATACACAGAGAGAATAGATAAACAACTACAGCTTTGCGATACACAAAATAACAAAATTTATATATAATATATAAATATATTATATTATATATATATATATAAATATAATTTATCAAATATAACATAAACATTTTGTTTACTACAACGTTTACTTCCAGGCTAACAGCAGGCATCTCTACTGATACCTACAACCACCTCAGCCCACCAATAGCCCCCCCCCCCCCCACCCCACCCACTGTCCTTACGCCCAGCGGTCTCTAGCGGCTCTGGGGGGTCTCTGACTGGGAGAGGAGGCGGGTCCTGGAGGCCAGAGCTGCCTTGCGTGTCATGGTGGTGCACCGTGTCAAGATGTCCTGGGTCTGGGGTCTGGGGGGCACCCTTGGAACCACTCCTCTGGCCTGGGTGGAGCTGCTGCTGACATCAGAGCTGCTCCCCCCACTGCTGCCTTCACTGCACATGGACGCAGACCGGCCACTGCCTCGGTTGCCACGGAGATCTTCTCCGCTGCTCGAGGAGCCTGAGGTGAAGCTGGAGATGCTGAAATGGGTGGCAGTGTTGCTCAGGCTGCCTTTGCGGCTCTCTGAGGCAGAGCTCTCCTCCCCTGGCAGGCTGGCTAGAGCCAGGCAGCCAGTCTGCCTGTCTGCTGGTCTGGCTGGGGGCGCCAGGTTCACTGTAGAGAAATATAGCTTTCTCTGCAGGCTGCACAGGCCTGCGTGTGGGTTGGCGTATGGCTGCAGGTACATGGAAGGCACATACCCAACCCTCATGTTGTATCTGGAACAGCACAATGGAACAAGAGGTGTCACACTTCCATCTGCAAACGTCTAATATGAAAACAATGCAGCTTTAACAAGGCAACAATTGGAGCATAACGGCTGTCATGTTGACATACCTTACAAGCCACCAGCCGTCGTTAGACCTCTGCAGCACCTGCACCACACAGCCGATGGTCAGCGCCACCTCATCTTCAGCCTTGCTGGCATAGTTCCTCACTGCACAGTAAAGTGGACCTGGACAGCAGAACCAACAAAGACATTTCTATGACTCTCAAGACCATGTGCACGCTTTTAACAATGTAATCCATGAACAAGACACGGAATGAAAAGCAACTACTTCAATAAAGCCTGTGTCATTCATTGGTCATTTCATTGGCACATATCAACGTGGCTCAACAAACGCACCTTCCATCGTACATCCATCTGGGTCATCCGTTTGGTCCTCCTCGTCACATATCTGCAGGTAGGGAGCAGGAAACCAGGCCAGATGCTTGAGCTCGTTTTCCACTAGCCACCAACCTGAAGGCAGAGACATTTTATAACACCATCCCATGGCAACACCACAGCCTGCTACTGCACATAAGCCTACAGTACATCCACTTTGTCTCCTTTGTGTGCTGCAGTTCAAAAACATACTTAAAGAACCTTCTAAGTGTATGCGAAGATAATTGCTAGGTTTAATGTGCTTGTTTAACCCAGGATGACAATTACTGTCATAATAAATATGGTCCGTTCCTCAAACAAGAAGTGATACAGAAAGACCTGTGATGTCACTCCTGAGTTAATTATAGTATGTGTCTAAAGTTGCACAATCCAACATGAAGATGCTTTATGTAGCGCTTTAACACTGACCTGCTGGGTCCTTAACGAGCACATCCAGTTTCTCCTCCGGGACAACCTTAAACGGACGGTTCTTTGTGTCCTTGGTCTCGTAGGCGGCCAGGCAGCGGTAGCTCTGTGTGACAAACGGCTGCGTGACGGAGCCCGCTCTCCGCTTGGGCTCGCCCTCCAGGTCTCCACGAGAGCCGCCAGGCAGCTCGTCTGAGTGCAGGATCAAGATGCTACACCACACACGGGAGTCACATTAGCGGCGCTTTCTCAAGGGAATCACATACAGCTTGTTTGGAGGGGTGAGGGGTGGAAACATATCTCACAGTATCCCACCTGTTTTTGGTGAAGTCCGGCTGCAGGTCATGTGCTCTGGGTGTGAAGAACCGCGTGACCTCTGAACTCTGGGTCAAAGCTGCGTCGAAATTCAACAGTTCAGAGCAGTATTCGTCCAGGAACTTCATTTGGCGGACTGACTTTCTGGAACCCTTCTGCTGCATGCTTCTCTTGAACAACCCACCTGACGACAGATGAAAGAGGACTGGCTGTAATAATTAAAACACCTAACAACAATGCTGATAAAGCACTATTACTTAACACTGTTCCACTGATGGTGGAACTATACAATACAACTTACCTTTAAATTTGGGCATTTTTCTCCCGCTTGGGTTAAAGTGTGGGAATGTCTTTTTTAGTTGCTTCTGTTTAAACAAATTATTATGTGTGTTATTATTGACAAAGTTATGTGACAATAAAAAATGTATGTGCTTAAACCTTATAATGTTGTATATGCTACTTACATGGAATTTCTTAAATTCCTGGAAAGACCTGTAGATGATAACCTCATTTGCATCCGACCATGAAACAGACATAATGAACATCTGTGGAAAGAGGATGACAAAAAAAACAAAAACAACATTAAACACACACGCTGATGCCTTTGTAGCGTCAAAGAAAAGCACACAATGGGGAAAACGTGTACTACTATTACTAACCTTTACTTTGGGCGAGTCTGTGTGTATGATCCCAATAATGCGGGCGCTGAGAAGGTATCGCGTCTGGTCGATCATCTCTACGATTAGTGATTTAAGAGCGTCTTATGCTGATTGCACTGCAACTATAACAGATGTCTTGCTCTGCATGTGCTTATAATACATCGATGCTTGTGTGGGAGGAGTCAACAGTTGGGCCGAGGGACACGTGATTATGTTATTTTAGGAAGGGTTATTGAAAAACTTTACAAGGATTTATTGTTTAGCCTATTATCAAAACATGCTTTGATTAACAAAGTACGTTGAATGATTATTAAACAGAAAATGTTAAAGGCGATTGCACAAGAGATAAATAAATAAATCTAGGCTGAAAAAAATATATGAATTAAGAAGTTAAGATTTTATTGGAAACATTTTATAGGTCTACTGTAGCCCCATATGTGTTAATCTTACATAACAGAAAGTCATCTGGAATGCATGCATCTAGGCCAACTGAAGAATGGACAAATGTAACAGTAAACTAACATACAGTATAGCCTATAGCCTATAGTGCATAGGCAGATAGAATATAGCTTCAAGTAGGTGCTTCAGGTCAGATGTTTTACTTGGTTAATGTCCAACTCCATTTACTGTATAGAGACTATATTTGAATTCACGTAGTTAGCAGTTGGCATCTTTGTTTTGCTATATTGAGTAGGCTACTGTAGTACCGGGATATATGGTTCAGTTCCGCTTTGCTTATTATGCCACCTAAGACCCCACCCTCACCTCTCACCTGTCATCTAACAGCAATATGCTTTATCATACACTGGTGTGGAGAGCTTTGTACTGTGTGTGTGTGTTTGGAGACTATGAGAAGTTACCAAGTGGGGAAATGTGGGGTGTCCAGGTGTTTCTTCAAAGTGAGAGCAATGACAGGGCTAAAGGCATCTGGGGTTATCCCAAATGCTCATCTGATATATGATGGGGGTTCAGTCCCTGTGTGAAGCAGTGCCAGGGTTTTATCACACACACACACACACACACACACACACACACACACACACACACATGCACACACACACACACACCACAGAACTGAGCGGTGAAAGGTCGGGACTGTCCAGTGTTGCTTGGCCTTGGGACCATGCCACACATTAAGAAGCAGTGTAATCCTACATCATCCATGGTCATTGGCTGTTGCACGTGGGAGGCAGGGCGCACACTCGTGCACACTGGTAAACACAAGATATCTTATTTTATATTATTTATTATATAACTTACCTTAATATTATAACTTATACCTTATAATTTAATAGGAAAAACCCGTTGAGATAAATCTCAAGGGTGACCTGGCCAAGAAAGGCCACAGAACAGCATGTAAAGTTTCAATACACTTAAAAAAAAGCATATTCCAATATAACGATATATTTTTAAAATGTAAAACCGCCCTGAACAGAAACATTTTTCCTCAGAAAGACTTGCAACCAGAGTCTTAAACTCCCTAAGCGATAGTAGTCCCTCTAACTTTAGACTATTTTGTAAAATATTCCATGTTATTGGTGTGCAATATGAAAATGCAGTTTTTCCTAAAGTGTACCTGACCATAAAAATTCAAATAAAAGCAGATGCTTGCCGGACCATGTGCTGTAGCTACTTACTACAATGTTAAGCAGACCACAGAGATAACTGGGCAATAGTTTTCCAGCTAGTGAAGGCTATCCTACCATTTCATACAGGCTAAATCCAGAATTTGTGATAAAGCGCAAAGCTGCATGATATACAGAGTGTAAGGCTCTAAGCAGGGATGATGCAGCATGCATTTAATGTAAATTACCATAATCGATCACAGATACAAAGGTTGCTTGAACAAGTTTCAATCTGGCTTTAAAAAGGGAAACAGGACTTATTACGAAAATAAAAACATATAGTTCTGGCCTACATTTTTTTAAAAAGCTTTTAAATTAGTACATTATAAGTTTTCATCCAGCCATATAACATCTCATGCCTTGGGCATGCTCATACATGCACACAAACACACCCAGAAAGCACACACACACACACCCACACACAGAACAATACCATCCACACAAAATGCAGCAACAATTATTATATTATTCTAGCTGCCGTGTGTCAGGAATGGGAATTCACTTGTTACTGGCACTGTGAAGAAACCTTGGAGTTATTCTTTTCTTTCCAATTAAATGAAAAAATATATAACGAGATTTCATTATCCGTCAGAACTGTTACATCACATTTGCAGAAATAAGGTTTAGGATACATACCTGGCAGCCATGTAAAAGAAATGCAATGCAATAGGAATACATTTTCACATTTCATAATCTAATTTACCTAACACTATTGCATCATCAGAACAGGACAGAACATGAAACACACCTTAGTGGTTTCTTGAATCAATAGAATTTATTTATTAGGAGATTAGACAGTAAGAGGTGGAAAGGCACATTTACTGTCAACCACAAAATAATTTTGATCCATAGCTACAAATAACTTATTTTCTCTTTGGTTTATGTTGGTTCTTTCTGGAGCTTTAGAGCTTTTAAAAGAACAATTAAAGAATGCACACAGATATTTAAGTGTCAGAAATGCCCTCCCAAACAGAAGCAATTAACCATCTCAATTTGTATGTTGTATGTTGCATTTACAATCCTCACATACATTATTGACATCATGAAAGTATGTATAATTAATGGGCTGATAGCCATATACTCAGACAAGTACAGTATAATGACGTCTTCACACAGACTTGATGGTTGGCTCTATTTGGTACACACAAAGGTGAAACAATAGCACTTGATAAAGACAGGTGCAAACAGGGCTTGCAGGAAAACGTTGTATCAAGGGTTATGCAGCACGAACACACAATGTTGTGCATTTATCCACAGTGCCAGGAAATGTGTTGGCTCCACAGTAGACAAACACACTGATTCATTTATTTTCTATATTAACTATGGTGCTATCAACATTAATGACCATTTAAAACACATGTTGACATTTTTAACATGTGGCCATATTAAATTCGTTTTATATATCGGAATAATTGTTCACTTAACAATTCATTTAACAACATATTATTTGCAGGTTAGAACTGAGAACATTTTAAATTAAGACTCTCACAACCACACAGGCTATTGTATATCTCAAAGGCAACTAAGAGCTTCATTTGCAAATATTTAACAACAACAAGGAACTTATAACTAACTAATAACTAGCATTCTTGTGACTTGTATTTGCTGTCTACAGTATAGCTAAGGTCTGTACAGAGCTTGGTAAGAGGGCTTTTTACTCTGCTCCCTCCACCTGAAATAGTCTGCAACAGACTTGCTCTGAGAAATCTTCCTTTAGGTGAAAAACTTGAAATTCAAAGATAAATATTGTTGTAACTAAATAACTAAATTCCTCAAACATTTGTAAAATGTTATTATATGTGGTATTATTGCTATACATGATGGAGGCCATAGACTTCACTATCAATGGAAAATCCACATTCTTAAATAAATATAGGCTCACTAGTGAACTGTCTGGAATAGCCTTCTTTCCGTGATGACAAAGTGTCAAATCAGTTAGCCTAAAGTGAAAATTTACAATTCTTGGTTATGGTTAAAAAAAACAAGTTTAACAGGTTGTGCCCCTCTAAAATGTGGGTCCATTTTGGACTTGCCCACACACATTAGGGTTACTATAGGAAAGAAATGCTATCCTAGCTAGTGTCTGTCAAAGCCATCATTTTCATCTATGGATGGATGCTTCCAGGAGACCAAGGCAGTTCGCTTGCTGCGAGAAGGAAATATGCAGACCAGCTTCCTGCCTTGTTCCTGGAAGACATTAGTGTTTAGAGTGTTAACAACACCCAGCATTGGCATGGCAGTTAACCACATAAAATGACTACAACCATGCTGATACGCCTATCATGCATGCAATCTAGAATATTCATGCACACTGCCAAGACTGTGCCCAACTGACACATTCTAAAGTTGGCAGTAGTTGGTTGTAGTCTAGTATGTTTAGAAAACCAAGTGCCTGCTACTGGTTTATGACCAGTGTTGGGCATTGGGCAGTAACTACTAGTTACTAGAAACTTGTTGCTGTAATATTATTACTTTCTTCACTAACTAGTAGTGTAACTAATTACATTTATAAAACAGTAATTATATTACACTTACTCCAAGTAATGCTGCACTACTGCGTTACAAGAACAATATTTCTGGTCCAAACTTAGCAGGCAAACTTAGGGTGGGCTAATTGAATCCACTAAATTCACTTTGGCTAATTGTTGACTCCTAAGATTAATTATTGTTCCAATAAAAAGGATAAAATTCTATGAGCTGCCTACACAGGTTGTCATTTTTCGAAGGGGTGATACAGGGTAATAATTGTGAAAGTAATACAGTAATGTAATTAATTAATACCAGTAATAAGTAAAGTACTTTGTGAAAGAGTCATACGTAAATAGTAGGCGAACTAATTACAATTCCTGAGTAACTTGCCCAATACTGTTTATGACAGGGTCCACGCCCTCACAGAAACAGACAGCAATTATGTTATGATCAGTGATTATTGTAATCATTCTACTAAAGGCTCTAGTCAGCACGTCGTCAGGAAATTACCGCAAATACCGTAGTAGACACCTCCGATGGAAACGATTTTGTGGATTTTGTCAATCTTGTAACGATGATATAATGTATATAGACACTAGAGGGCAGTGGTGAATAGACCTACTAAATGACCTCGCTAGGAAACGGCTGTTTTTAAAAATAATATGACTTTGGCTCCCTGCAAACATTTTCATCATGATTAATCCAAAACATTCGCCTAACAAAATGCCTACATGTTTGTGATCCATAGGTTTTTACGTTGACATATATAAGGAGAATTGAGTTGCTATAACAAGGAGGTGAGGCTTATGCCTATACATAGTTTGCGAAACTGATACAAAACCTCAAAATCGTTTAACATGAGTGATTGGGACAGTAGGCTACTTTTGGGTGATTTGGACAGAGTATTTTATTATTGATTTGGCCTATTGTATGCTAATAGCACAGTTAATACGTTGATATATTGCACAATCCATTTCTGTTAAGATAATATACACTGTTTTTGGTAGTTTGAAAAAGGTTAAACATCAGAAGTGAACATGAAAAGCAGAAAAGGTTGTTTCCGTGCCACCTGACATATTTAAAAGCATAAGAGAATATAAACAATATATATATCAAAAACATGTCAGGCTCACCCTCCAGTCAGTGCTGTTGACCAGACATTGGCATCAATCTGGAGTTGGTCCCCGGGCGCTGCACAGCGGCTGCCCACTGCTCCCTTCGGGGATGGGTTAAATGCA